>JAEHOD010000152.1:40000-85248 GCA_016834595.1 Chlamydomonas schloesseri | reverse complement strand
CGCCACCACGCCCAACCCAATGCCCCACCAACCCTACCAACCCCGATCAACCCCACCAACCCCCCCCCCCACTGTACCACGGCGTCCAAGACTACTGAACCCAACAACCCCCCCCCCATTTGATAAACACCATCCTATGGATGGCTACCCCCCCCCCCCGCCAGGTGGCCTCCGAGGCGCGCGTCAACATGAGCCTGCTGGCCTCCATCCTGCCCGCCAACGTCATCCGGCAGCTCAAGCAGGGCGTCACGCTCATCGCGCAGTTCCACCAGCAGGTCACCATCCTGTTCTCAGGTGCGTGCGGAGGGCCCCATGCCCCTCCCCCGCTGCTGCCTACCCCCCTACCCCCCTACCTGCACCTCGCCACGCATATCCCTGCAACCCCCCTCCCCTGACCACCTGTCTACCTGTCCACCTGCCCCCCCCCATCCACCCCCCTGCCCCCTGCCCCCTGCCTATGATCGTCTTCTTAACCTAAATGCATGGACCCCCGCCTACGCCCCCGCCGCCCCTCGCCAGACATCCGCGGCTTCACCGGCCTGGCCACCGAGTGGCCCACCGAACAGATCATCCTCATGCTCAACAACATGTTCACCGCCTTCGACAAGCTGTGCGAGGGGTGCGGCGTGTACAAGGTGGAGACCATCGGTGAGTGGGGTGGCGTGGGGCGTAGGGTGTGGGGTGTGGGGCGTAGGGTGTGGGGTGTGGGGCGTAGGGTGTGGGCCGTGGTGGTGGTGAGGGGTGAGGGGGAGGGGGGGGAGGAGTGAGGGGCCGAAGGGGTACGCGCTTTCGCTGCACGTGGGTTGCGGTGTGGTGGGCTGGCGGCGTGCCCAAAACTCCCTCCCCCGCACCATCCACCCGCCGGCCGTCCATTCTTACCGCTCCAAGCAACCAACCCAGCCCCACCGCTCCAACCCAACCCAACCGCTTCAACCGCTCCAACCAACCAAAACTCCCTGCACCACCTTGCCACCCCTCGAATCCACGCACCCAGGCGACGCCTACATGATCGTGTCGGGCCACGACGGCGTGCCCGACCACGCGGCGCGCATGCTGCGCATGGCCCGCGCCATGCTGGGGGCGGTGGCGGACATGAGGGGCTACGACGGGCGGGAGCTGCAGGTGGGGGGCGGGGGGGAGGGGGGGGGCGGGGTGGGGTTACCAGCCCAAACTAAACCAATCTTAAGGTAGCGGAGTTAAGCAATGCAGTCAAGGCGATACAACAAAATACTCGGTAGGTTGAAGTAGGCGAAGAAGACGTGTGAGGCGACCATTGCAACCCACAACCCAAGAAGCCAGAACCATAGAGCGCGGAGGAGAGGGACATACTCATGTTCTCGGCGATAGTCTTGGGGGATGAGGTTGAGGTTGAGGGTGTTTGGGTGTGGGTGTGGGTGCGACGGTGTGCGCGCGTTTGGGAAGGTGCATGGGGAAGGTGCATCCAGCGGGCGCAGAGGCGGGGAGGGCTGTGGGGGGTTCAAAGGGTAGGGAAGGGAGGCGGCGTATGAGCGCGGTTGTTTGGGTGCGGCGGCACTTCGGTGTGGCACCCCCTCGGTGTCGCCGCATCACCTGCCAACCACACCACCTGCTGCTGCCCCTCCTCCCCAATCCACCCCCATGCATTGGGTTTGGTTTAGTTTGGGCTGGTAACCCCCCACACACACACACTCCGTTTCCGTTTACCAACACACACACACGCACACACATATCCCAGTTGCAGCGCAATCCTGTTCTTCGCAGTTTGTTTCTCACCGGGACTGTGGTAACCAGTAACCCGCTCCCTCCCCACCTCCCCGCTTGCCCCCACGTGCCCACCACCAGATCCGCATCGGCATCCACACCGGCCCCGCACACAGCGGCGTCGTGGGGCTGTCGCGCCCCCGCTACTGCTTCTTCGGCGACACCGTCAACACGTGAGTCACACCAGGTGGTTTGATTGGTGGGTCGGTTGGACGATGGGTCAGTTGGACGATGGGTCAGTTGGTTGGTTGGTTGGGGCACGTTGCGGTGTTGTTGCCGCTGCGATACGAGGGCTGATGGAAGGGTGTCGGGGGCGGCGGGGACCCTCTCCGTCCCCTCCCCCCTTCCCTGGGCACACGTGCTCACAACCCCTCGCACCCACCCACGCCTTCCTCATCACCCCGCCCCCCCCCCCACACACAGGGCCTCCCGGATGGAGAGCACCGGCTTCCCCATGGCTGTGCAGGTGCGGGGCCGTGTGGGGCGGTGTGGGGCGGTGTGGGGCCGTGCGGACGCGGGCATATACCGCGGCGCATATACCGTGTCGTATGTTCGCGTGCCGCTTCTCGAATGCCACTCACTGTCTTCGTTTGCCACTGCGTAACGTCGTCATCCGCCATTGCCCCTGTTTCTGTTCCTCAGCATCCTCATCCTGCCACTGCTGCCCCTTCCCCCAATGTCTTCGCCCTCTCGTCGTAACTCAACATGCATGGAACCCCCTCCCCCAACCCCATCGGTCATCGGTACGCCTTCTGTGTCGCATCGTCTGTCTACATCTCCTTCTTCATTAATTTAACATGCATGGAACCCCATCCCCACCCCACCCCACCCCACACACGCACGTAGGTTTCCGCCGCCACGCGAGACGCGGTGCTGGGCCCCGGCGGGCGGCCGGAGTGGGCGCAGGAGTTTGAGTTCGCGCCGTGTGGCCCGCGCGACATCAAGGGCAAGGTGGGGGGGGGGGCGGGCGGGGTGGCGGGGGGGCGTGTGTGTGATGTCGCTGACATGATGTGGGGCGGCGTGCCGTGTCAGTCGTGTGTGTCAGTCTCGTGTGTGTGGGTGCGGTGTGCCGTGTACCTTCTGGACGGCGCCACCCCACCCCACCCCACCCCACCCCACCTCACCCCACCCCACCCCACCCCACCCCACCTCACCCCACCCCACCCCACCCTTGACGTATACTCGGATCACCTGAGCAACTACTTTCTTAGGCAGCAAACCTATTAAAACGGGGGTCGCCGTCGTCCGCCGGAGCCGACTACACCTTCTGGTCATCGGTACGCCTTCTGTGTCGCATCATCTGTCTACATCTCCTTCTTCATTAATTTAACATGCATGGAACCCCACCCCCACCCCACCCCACCCCACCCCACCCCACCTCACCCCACCCCACCCCACCCCACCCCACCCCACCCCACCTCACCCCACCCCACCCCACAAATTGCCTTACTCAACTCCGCTTCCTTTAGATTGGTTTAGTTTGGGCTGGTAACCACAACCCACCCCACCTCACCCCACCCCACCCCACCCCACCCCACCTCACCCCACCCCACCCCACCCCACCCCACCCACCTCACCCCACCCCACCCCACCCCACCCCACCCACCTCACCCCACCCCACCCCCACCTCACCTCGTCTGCGACAGCCCACTAACAGTCACTTTCGTACGTTTGAGCACTTGGACTTGAGCACCGCTGCCCCGACTGTCCCCGCCTTTGTCAAACTCGCCCGCCCCCGCCCACACCCACTCACCCACTCCACCCCCTCCCCCATATGTCATTGCCCCCCACAATGGTTTAGTTTGGGCTGGTAACCACAACCCCCCACCCCCCACACCCACACGGCCACCCACACGGCCACCCCCCCCACACCCACACAGGGCGTGATGCACACCTACCTGCTGCGCACCGGCCTCTACGAGCGCGCGCTGCAGGACTTGCAGGCCGCCGCCGCCGCGCGCGCCTCCGCCGCCGCCGCACGCAAGCGGCGGGAGGACCTGCTGCTCGCCTCCGCACTCTCCACCATCACCTTCAACAACGCCAACGCCCCCTCCTCAGCGGCGGCGGCGGCGGCGGCGGCGGCGGCCGCCGCCGCTGCGGTCGCGGCGGCCAACGCAAGCGCCCGGCCCAACGGTGCCGGCGGCGGCGGCGGCGCTGGCGGCGCCGCCTCCTCCTCCTGGGCGGCGGCGGAGACTCTGCAGTCATTTTTGGAGGCAGCAGACAATGAGGACGGCGGTGGCGGCGGCGGCGGCGGCCGGTGCAGCGGGTCAGGCCTGCACAGCCGCGCCAGTGTGGAGCTGCAGCTGCTACAGCCGGAGCCGGAGCTGGAGCTGGAGCTGGAGCCGGGCTGGGCGGAGGCAATGGGATTGGCGGCGGGCGGCAGCGGCGGCGGCGGCGGTGGTGGCGGCGCCTCAGGCCATGACGGCGGACGCAATGGTGGTGGCGGCGGCGGCGGCGGCGGCGGCGGGCTCATTTCGTCGTCCGTAGACGGCGACTCGTGCAACCACACCAGCGGCATTGACGTGAGCCTGCTGCTACCCTACCAACCGGAGGCGCCTGCTCCTGCAGCTCCTGATGCAGCTACAGCTGCCGCCGCTGCTACAGCCGGGCCCGCGCTTGGCCCAGCTGCCGCCGCCACCGCCGCTACAGGCGCCGCAGCCGCAGCCGCAGCCGCAAGTGCTGGCGGTTCCATGCCCTCACCCTTCTCCCGCGCAGCGCGGCCCGGCTCGTCAAACACCAGCCCCCACGCCACCATCGCTTCCTCCGTCGTCGCCGCTGGCGCGCCGCCCCGGCCCCCCTCGCCCGGCACCAGCATCGGCGTGTTTTCCGCCGCCGCCGGCAGCAGCACTGCGGTGTACGGCACCGGCGGCGGCGGACTGTATGGCGGCGGCGGCGCCGGCGGCGGCAGTACCACGGCGGAGATCACGAAGTACACCTCGTACCGCTACCACCACGCGGGCGCCAGCGGCCTGGACGGCGCGGCCAGCAGCACCGGCACCAACGCCGCCTTCGCGCTGGCCGCGGAGGGAGCCATTGTCATCATGCCCTCGGCGGCGCAGGTGGGTGGGGTGCGGTGGGGTGGGGTGGGGTGGCACGGCACGCCGGTGCGCGCCGCGATCCTGCCTCGCGTTGTAACTTGCGTGCCTGCGCACGTAATGATATGTTGCTGGTGAGTCAAGCCACCCACACGGTTTGGTTTATCTGGTAACTCCGATGCCGACAGATGGCCCACATATGCGAGCACACACGGCGCACGCGTGCCGTGTGATGTGATTGGGAGGCCGTTGAAGGAACGCAACGCACTGCTCCTCCCTGTGCTCGGCTCGGCTCGGACTGCTGACTGTTTCTGACTGCCACTTGCCCCCCCCCCAACCATTTGATAAACACCATCCGATGGATGGCTACCCCCCCTGATGCCCGCTTGCGGCTCTGCCGCTCTCCCTGAACCCTCAACCCCACCCCACCCCCCCCCCCCCACCCACCCCACACCCGTCGTTTCGCTTTTGGTTTCTGGAATGGACACCCCCCACACACGCTGGCACGCAGGAGAGCTGCATGTTCGACTCGCTGGACCCGCTGGGCGCCGCCCGCTTCGCCGCCGCCAACGCCAGCGGCGGCGGCGTGACGACCGCCGGCACACCCGGCGGCAGCACGGCCGGCGGCGGCGGCAGCACGGCCGGCGGCGGCCTCGCGCTCTACGCCGTCGCGAACGCCAGCGGCCGCAGCGTCAACGGCGCCGCCGTTTGCGGCGCCAACGGCAGTGCCAACGGCGGCGGCGGCGGCGGCGCGAACAGCTATGTCAGCACCGTGGGCACTGCTGGCGTCGGCGGCGGCGGCGCGAGCAGCAGCATGAGCTCGGTTGCCGCTTCCGCCACCGGGCTCCGTGAAGGCGGCGGCGCCAGCCTCTCACGCCACCTGTCTCCGCCACCTCAGCGAGCTTCGCCACGGGCGGCGTCGCCGCCGCTCAGCAGCCGCCCCAGGACCGGCGCCGCCGCAGCCGCCGCAGCCGCCGCAGCCGCCTCGGGCGGCGTGGCGACCGCCAACCCTTCGGCGCTGGTGGCACCGCTGCCGCCGGCGGCCGTGGCCGCGGCGGCTGAGTCGCCTGCCCCGGCCGTCAGCGGTGCCGGCGCCGGCTTTGAGCTGTCGGGCCTCGGCCTGGGCGGCCTGAGCCTGAGCCCCAACGGGCAGCAGCAGGCGTGGGAGCAGCTGCTACAGCTGGTCTCCACGCCGGCGGAAGCCGCTACAGCCGCCGCTACAGCCGCCGCTACAGCCGCCGCTACAGCCGCCGCTACAGCCGCCGCCGGCCGTGGCGGCGCCGGCGGTGGCGCCGGCGCAGTCGCCAGCGGCGCCACTGCCCCGTGCACGGGGCCCGTCGGCGGCAACAGCGGCGTTAGCACGTCGGACATGCTGATGATGGGCGGCGGCGGCGGCGGCGGCGGCGGCGTGCCGGGCGGACCCGGCGGCCTGGCGGCGGCGGCGCACGGCGCGTTTGCAGTCTCGGGGCCGGTGGCGGCGGCGGCGGCGGCACGGGCGGGCTCGCGCGGCTCTGACTCTGCCTGGTTGCCAGGGATCCTGGGCGAGCCAACACTGGGGCCTGGCGTCAGTCACAGCGCTGTGCATTCAGGTGGCGGCGGCGGCGGCGGCGGCGGTGGCGGCGGCGGCATGTTTAGGCCGGCGGATTCTGCATTTGCGGCCGCGGCAGCGGCTGCAGGTGCCGTGATGATCGCGTCACCGCGGCCGTCGTACGACTGGGCTGGTGCTGCTACTGCGGGTGCTGCTACTGCGGCTGCTGCTACAGCCTCTGACGGCACGTCCACCAGTGGCGTCGTCGTCATCGGCGGCTTCACCAGCCTGGGGACCAGCCCTGCGCCGTCCGGCGACCTGCCGTCGGCGGCCATGGCCGCCGCTGCGCCGCGGTCGCTGCGCCCGAGCTTGAGCACGAGTGCTACAGCCGCAGCTGCCAACGCCAACGCCAACGCCAACGCCAACGCCAACGCCGACATGACGCCGCCGCCCACCGCCAACCCGCACGCGTCGCGGCTCTACCGCACCGCCAGCCACGGCGGCTCCGGTGCTCTTGTTGGCGGCGGCGGCGGCGGCCCGCCGTCGCGCCTGTCGTACGACCGCGCCGTGCTGCTGGCTGCCAGTGGCGGCGGCGCCGCCGCCACTGCTGCTGCGCTGAATGTCAGCGGCGGCGGCGCCGCACCCGCGGCAGACGTGGCCGCTGCCGCTGCCGCCCCCGCCGTTGCCGTGCCGTACGGCTCTCCGCGTGAGTCCGCCGTTCGTGACGCCTGGGCTCGGGTGCTGGCGGGGAAGCACGCCGCCACGTCAGCGGGCGTCGTGACACCGCCAGCGGCGGCGGCGGCGGCGGCGGCGCCTGACAGCACTGGCGGGGGCGGGCGCGACCCGCCTCCGACGGCTGCGACCATCGTGCGGTCCGCCACCATCGGCGCCGGCGCCGGCGCCGGCTTCAGCAACAGCGGCGGTGGCGGCGGCGGCGGTGGCGGCGGTGGCGGCGGCGGCTACAGCCCGTACTACAGCCGCGGGGGGCTGCAGCACGCAGCCTCCGCCAACGTTGGCGGCCTGGTAAGCGGCGGCGGCGGCAGCCACAGCATTGGCATCGGCGTCGGCGGCAGCGGCGGCGGCAGCGGCAGCGGCGGCGTCGGCCAGTCCGCGCATGCACTGGCGATTGCCGGCGGGCTGTACGTTGCGGTGCCGGCGCCGGCGCTGCCGCCAGTCCTCCGCGTGCCGGCTGGCGGCGGCGCCGCCGCCGCCACAGGCTCCTCGAGCGCCTGGGGCCCGGCGCCACGCGTGCGCGCCTCTACCGCCACGGGCGCGACGCCGGCGGGTGCGCTGGCCAGCAGGGCCAGCGGAGCCGGCAGCGGCGGCGGCGGCGGTGCGGCGGCGGCGGCGGCGCTGCTGGCGGGCGGCGGCTTTGGCGGCGGCGGCGCCGTGTGGACGTCCAGCGGCCTCAGCGGCCTGTACTCGGCGGCCTCGGCAGCGGCGGCGCCCGGCCTCGAGTCCGCGGGGAGCCTGCCTGGGGTAAGGCCGGCGGCATCAGTGTGTTCTCACTTTGCGTGTGTATGTGCACACACCTGTTTGACACACCTGTTTGACACACCTGTTTGACACCTGTTTGACAAGCCCGCGTAAATGGCGATACAAGCAATGTGGACCAGCCTGCACGGGCTGCGAATGCGATCCAAGTAGGCTTCTCTCCCGCTTTCTACTCGTTTTATTGTTGTTGTTGTGTTATCGCTGAAAAGGTGTTCCCCATTACCTCTCACCAACTGCGCAACAGGCTGCAACTGCCGGCAGCTCCGGGCCGGGCCGGCTGCGTGCTGCCACCACCACAGCCGCCGGGGTCAGCGCCGCCGCCGCCGCCGCCGCCGCCGCCGCTGCCGCTGCGGGGCAGCCGCCGAGCGCCCGGCAGTCGCACGTGTCCACGTACGGCACTTCGCTCCCTGGCGGCGGCGGCGGCGGGACGGTTGGCGGGGTGGTTGGCGGCGGCGGCGGCGGCGGCAGCGGCTTCCTGCACGCCACGGGCGGCAGTACGGGCGGCGTGAGCATCATTAGCCAGGGCTGGAGTAACCTGTACGACCCCGCGTCACCCAGGTGTGAACTGATGGATGGATGGATTCGATGGACCTGGTCATGACAATAATATATCGACCGACACGGCGGGAGGACAGCGAGCGGTGTCACCTGCTGATGGCGTTTGTTTGTGGGGATGCCGGCGCCTGGGGTACCGCCTGGGGTGCCGCCTGGGGTGCCGCCTGGGGTGCCGCCACCTACACACTGCTCCACACGTGGTTCCTCCTCGCCGCCGCCTCCCAACCAACACACCAACCGCCCGTACCGCACTGCAGGCCTCGCCTGGTCGACCATTACCTCCAGAACTCCCATGACTTTGACGCCATGGCGGCGGCTGCTGCGGCGGCGGCTGCGGCAGACGGCACTTCGCCAGGCGGTGGCAGCAGCGCAGCGCGGGCAGCGGCTGCGGCTGCGGCTGCTGCTGCTGTTGCTGGCAGAGGGCCCAGCGGGCATGGGTAGGTGTCCATGTGATGTTGCGGTTGTCGTTGTGTGGTGGCAACGGTACAGGTGGGGGCACAGGTGGGGGTACAGGTGGGGGCACAGGTGGGGATCTCAACTGTCTCGGGGGGCGGAGGGCTTTGCTGTACACTCTCGCACGACGCGCCATGCGCCCACACCCACCCAACCCACTCTTTGTGTTTGTGTGTGTTTGTGTGTGGCTGTGCCCCTGTAGGGAGCATTCGGCGGCTGCTTCGCCCCTGCTCACGCCCGCCCACAGCCTGACCGCTGGCTACGCATACGCCGCCGCCGTCGCCGCGCGGGAAGGCGCAATCGTGTCACCTGGCGGCGGCAGCAGCAGCGGCGGCGGCAGCGGCGGCGGTGCAGCACGTGGCATGCACGCCCGCAGCCTCTCCCGCAGCGCGCTGGCTGCAGCCGCCGCCGCCGCCGCCGGCTCCACTGCGGCCGCCGAGGCCCTTGTCGCTGGCGGCGGCGGCTCTGCGGGTGGTGCTGCAGCCGGCGGCAGCGGCGGCGCTACAGCCATCTCGGGCGGCGGCGCTGCTACGGCCGCGGTGGATGTGGAGAAGTCGGACGCCAGCGTGCTCCTGGTGGGTGGTGGCGGTCGTGTGTGTGTGTGTGTGTGTGTGTGTGTGTGTGGTGGGGGGGGGGGGGGGTTAGTTCATCCCAGCAAACCAAAGCGACCATTGCAACCCCCAAAAAAACCCAGAACCCAGAACGGGGGGGGGTAGCCATCCATGCGATGGTATGGATCAGGTTTTGTGCAGTGCGTGGGGGAGGATCACGTGTGTATGCGAAGCCGCAAGAGGGGCGGGCGCGCTGCATTCTGGGTGCGGGGCGCGCGGAGCCCACTACTGAGTTGGAGCTACCACAATAAATTGGAGCAAGCGCGTACCGGTGCTCTACTAATAGGCGCAAGGACCGAAGAGCGATGCAGAAGAACGATGCACTCGGTGCCGTCGCCGCTGCGGACCCAGCCGCCGCTGACAACCGCCGACCTTGCAGCTGCAGCAGCAGCTGCTGCATGACCGACCGCTCTCAGTGCGGTCTCAGTACTTGACGACGTTGAGTGCCCGCGCGACGCTTGCGCGCATCGCCAGTAACACACACACACACACGCGCGCGCGTGCTTACACATGTTGCCTCTCTCTCGCCATCTCGCAGGGCACCGCGCACGCCCGGCCCAGCTATCAGTCGCCCGGCACGTCAGGCATGGGGTACTACAACGCCGCCGCCAACGGTTTTAACGGCAGCGGCGGCGGCAGTACAACCGCCCGGCTGCGCACGCAGAGCGGCGGCCGCAGCAAGAGCATGGACGTGCAGTCGTACTACAAGTCGCACGTGCAGCCGCACACTCCGTACGGTGCAGGCGTTTCAGCGTACGGCAATGCGGCCGCGCTGACGGCGGCGGTGCAGCAGCCGTACGGCAAGGCTGCTGCTGCTGCTGCGGCGGCGGCGATGGGAGCCCCGGCGCCGACTGGACTGGACTCCGGTGTGGCGGGCGGCGGCGGCGGCGGCGGTCTGTACGCCATTCCTCACGCTTATCACCAGCAGCACCACCACCAGCAGCAGCACCAGCAGGAGCAACAGAGCTCGCTGCCGGGCTTTGAGCACCTGGACGAATACAGCAGGAAGCACTCGCACGAGTGGGGCAAGGCGACTGCTGCTACTGCTGCTGCAGCCACTGCTGCTACAGCCGGCTCGCCCTACCGTGCCGGCGGCCTGGTCATGGCCCCCGCTGGTGGCGTGCGCTACAGCCTGGACCAGCACTCGCCGTTGGTGGGCTCGCAGCAGATGCTACTGCCGCTGCCGGCGCAGCCTTCCTACTCCCAGCTGCAGCTACTGCCGCTGCAGCCGCCCTCGCCGCACTCGCCAAGCGGGCCCTCCGGCGCTACAGCCGCCGGCGCCACGGCCGCGCTGCTGCTGGGCAGCCCCTGCTGCGGCCCCTCCCCCCACCTCACGCCCTCCTCCACCCGGGCCAGCGGCAGCTTCTACACGGAGGGCAGCGGCGCGGGCGCTACAGCCGGTGCTACAGCCGGCCTACGCTCCGCTGCTGCTGCTGCGTCTGCTGCCGGCGGGCGTGCCAGCAGCCCGCTGGGCCTGGCGGACCGCAGCGGCGGCGCCGGCGGCGCGGTGACTCCTCTGACCCTGGGCGGCGGCGGCGTCAGCAGCAGCAACAGCCGCGGCGCGAGCGCGCTGCTGGACGTGCGTCGCTACTCAGTCGACGTGCCGGCCGGCTTTGAAACGCTCATGATGCACGGGCACGCTGCCTATGGCCACGGCCACGGCCACGGCAACGCCGCTGCCGCCGCCGCCGGTGCGCCCGTCACAGCCGCCGCCGCCGCCGCAGCAGCAGCAGCAGCAGCAGCAGCAGCAGCCGGATCCGGTCCCGGCACCGACCCGCCCACGCCGCAGCTGGTGCGGCTGCGGCAGCTGGTGGCGGTGCAGGCCGCCGCCGCGGTCGAGCCCGGCAGCGGCGGCGGCGGCGGCGGTGAGCACGCCGCATCCATCAACAGCACCGGCGGCGCGCCCAGCCTGCGGGGGATGATGGACTCGCCGCGCTTTGCCCACAGCGGCGGCGGCGGTGGCGGTGGCGGCGGCGGCACCGGCGGCACCGGCAGCGGCGGCGGCACTGGCTACAGCGAAGGCTACTCCATTGGTTCGCCAGGGATGAGCCCCGCGACCGCCGGGGGCGCGAGCGGCGCCGCCTCCGCCGCCACGCAGCGCGCCGCCGCCGAGGTCGCCGGTGGGATGGACATTGGCCGCATGCTGGCGCGCGCGTCTGAGCTGGTGGCGGCGCCGCAGTCCCCGCCTTCGCCCGAGCTGGCGGCGGCAGCGGTGGTGATAGGGCCCGACAGGGAGGGGCCTGTCGCACTGTTCGATGCCGCCGCCGCCGCCGCCGTCAGTGGTGGCACGTACGGCATGTACGGCGGATCCCGGATCCTGCACCAGCCGGCCAACCGCCTGGACCCGGTGGAGGAGGGCGCCGGCTCCTCAACCGTCAACACAACCGCCGACGACGCGTCGTTCGTGGCCACCAGCGGCATGGTGGGCAGCCTGGCCGCGTCGTCTGCAGACCGCGAGCGGGCTTCGGCACTGGGCGGCGGCGGCGGCGGCGGCGGCGGCGGCCTGGTGGCGCTGGCCAGTGCCGGCGGCATCGGCAGCAGCGGCGGCGCCGGTGCCGGCGCCGGTGGCGTCGCGGGCTCAGTCGTGTTGCTCCCTACCGCGGCGGTTGGAGTGGGCGGCGGCGGCGGCGGCGGCGGCGGCGGCTGGGGCGGCGGCGGCGGCACGGCGGCTCCAGGCAGCGGTGCGGCGGCCAAGAAGGTGCTGCAGCCTCCAAACGGGGCCGCGACCAACACCAGCGCCAACCCGCCCACGCCTCGAGGCCGGTCTGCAGCCGCCTCGCCGCCCGGCTCGCCCTACTATTACGCAGCCGCGGCCGCAGCTATGTCCACCGCCGCTGCTGGCGGCGCAGCGGCACAGCAGCCGTCCACAACCTCCTCATCTGCTGCTGCTACTGCTACTGCTACTGCTGCTGCTACTGCTGCTGCTGCTGCTGCTACTGCTGCTACTGCTCCTACTGCTGCTACTGCTGCTACTGCTGCGGGTTCGGGCGGCCCTCAGGCCAAGCGCTCGTTGGCGCCCTCCTCCTCCTCCTCCTCCGCCAAGGGCTCCAAGCTGTCAGCGCTGGCTAGCAAGGTGAAGAAGGCGCTGCGGGGCTGATGATGGGAAGTGATGGCGTTGCGTTGGTGGCGGCAGCAGCAGTAGCTGCTATCAGCTGCCTGCTTTCGCAGGTGGCGACGTACCCTGCCCCCCCTCCCCGCGTTGGTGTGTGGATTGAGAGGCAGGGGCCAGGGCTTGTGAAGTCGGTTGCGGTTGGCCCCATTGCTCCATGACACATAGTCATGCATGTGTGCCAGCAGCCGCTATGGTATGCGTACAGTGCTGCTCAGGCGCGCTGGCCGCAGTGACCGCGACCCAGCAGCGATCCGTGATTTGGGCTTGGCGTAATTGGGGCTTTGCATGATGGGCCGTAGGATTGTTTCGTGGCCGTTAGAAACGAATGCATGCTGTGGCCGTTTTTGGTGGGTTCAGGCACAGATTTGGGGGGATGGGGGGCCCGGCCGCTGGCTGTCATGGCAGCCGGGGGAACTGCTTACTTTTTGCTTGGTTTGAGCTTTCACCAATTTTGTTTGTTGTTCCTGCCGGGTGAAGTGCCCGGAAAGACGAGAAGAGAAGAGAACTAAAGTGGGTCCGGCAATGTCGGCGGATGTTGATGCACAGGGAGGGGGTCGGCATTCGAACTCGCACCACCGCTGCCTGTAAATCATCATGGCTGCGGGTATAGCGGTACGGAACGGCGCATGCAGATTCTCCTCTCTGTTTGTTTTTGGTGAGCTTGCTGTTGGACTGCTGCATCAGCCGGGGTGGAACGGGGTGGAACCATGCATACTGAAGTTGCGTTGTGCCTGCGGCTGTGGGGGCCGCCGCCGGCGGCTGCTGCGGTGGCGGTTGCTGCCGTTGCTTCTGCCCCGGCCCCTGCGGCAGTGCAGGCGTATGTCAGGGAGCGCGCGCGGCCAAATGTGGAGGTACTGCCGAGCAATTTTGGGATTTATGATGAATGGATATCTGGGTGCTTGGTTGTTCGCTTTTCCGCGACAAGGCGTCGCGTGGCGTGTTCCCGTGTTCCGCAGCCACTTAACCGGGAAGATTTTTGCGCGCGTGTGGATGATTTGATCTTTGTGCGGCGGTGTGCCACGTTGCCAACAACAGCAACAACCGACCCGGCCCGGTGGGTGGCCGGTCTCTTCATCCTGCGGCCGGGCGAGCTTCTTGTGCGTGTGTGTGTGTGAGTGTGTGTGTGTGTGTGTGTGTGTGTAAGTGTGTGTGTGTGTGTGTGTGTGTGTGCATGTGTGTGTGTGTGTGTGTAAGAGTGTGTGTGTGTGTGTGTGTGTGTGTAAGAGTGTGTGTGTGTGTAAGAGTGTGTGTGTAAGTGTGTGTAAGTGTGTGTGTGTAAGAGTGTGTGTGTGTGTGAGTGTGTGTGTGTGTGTGTGTGTGTGTAAGTGTGTGTGTGCGTGTGTGTGTGTGTGCATGTGTGTGTGTGTGTGTGTAAGTGTGTGTGTGTAAGAGTGTGTGCGTGTGTGTGTGTGTGTGTGTGTGTGTGTGTGTGTAAGTGTGTGTGTGCGTGTGTGTGTGTGTGCATGTGTGTGTGTGTGTGTGTAAGTGTGTGTGTGTAAGAGTGTGTGCGTGTGTGTGTGTAAGTGTGTGTGTGTGTGTGTGTAAGTGTGTGTGTGTGTGTGTGTAAGAGTGTGTGCGTGTGTGTGTGTGTGTGTGTAAGTGTGTGTAAGTGTGTGTGTGTGTGTGTAAATGTGTGTGTGTGTGTGTGTGTGTGTGCGTTAGAAAAGCACAAGGGAAAGGGTGTGTGTGTGTAAGTGTGTGTAAGTGTGTGTGACCTTCCAGACAGTGGCTTATTTGCACACCAGATGATTTTTGCTGGCTATGGCTTATTGGGTGAATGGGTGGATAGGCAGCTGGTTGGATGGCATGGCGGCTGAGGCCGCATGGCCGCAAAACAAGGCTGTGTTGGTGCATGAATGCACGCGCGGCTTGTGTGGCCAGCTGCTTAGTGACACGTGTGATTCATTTGCGTGCGCGCGAGCGAGGGTTCCGGGGGTATGGGGAGGCGGTGGCTGCGGGCTGCGCGGCCTTGTGCACTTGAGGACAGAGGACTCATTCATGAGAGGGTTTGTAATGCCTCATGCGGGGAGTCGGGTATTGCGTGCTATGTAGGAGGGGACGGAGACTGATGGCTTGGGTGCTGCTTTGGGTTTGAGTGGGTTGCTGAGTGGTCCGGCACGGTGGTTCGTTAAGCCCCTCGCAGCCTTTTGCCAAGCCGTTGGGAGATGGGCAAACGCGCCGGCCCGGCTCCTGGCAGTGGGGCTTAGCTAGGGTCCGCTGCTGCCATCGCCCGTGTGTGTAAATGGAAAGGCCGCAAGTCCATGTGCCTGCCCATGAGTCTCCATCCACATTGGGGTACCCGCGGGGTAAGGGCGGATGCCGCCATGCAGATTTACAGGTGCTATCATGCACCTACTGCTGCACCACTACAATGGCTGAAATGCAGACGGGGGCGCGTGTCATCTTGGTTGTGCAAAGGAACCGCCCTCCTAAGCTAAGATTGGGACTGGGGGCAACCAAAATTGGGAGCGGGACTGGTCCCCTACACAAAGACTGGGTCGGGTGGCAACCGAGATGCGGCGCGGGGATCCCTGTCGGCAACCAAGATGCCGTCCGGCGGCAACCAAGATGCGGCGCGAGACAGATGCCAGACCAGACCCACCCCGAGGCCCCACCCCCAAGATGCCGTCCGGCGGCAACTTTCCCACCCTCTGGTCTGTGTGAGCATGACTGCCGATTTATATAAGGACAAGCCACTACAAGCTCTGCAGTGGTGCGCTGACACGCCGCTACCGATATTCTGACACCCATTCCAGCACCCCTGGACCCCACGGCAGCACCCCTGGACATCAGGGAATACCTGTGCCGCGGCGACACACACACCTGCAAACAGGGCCTTCGACCATCCCTGCCACCCAAAGTTGGATCGGTGGGGTAGCCAGCATACCCTTACGCCAGAGGCCACCCGCAGCGTCTCGATTTCTCTAGCGGCTTTGCTTGCCAGGGATGCGTCTAGCATGCCAGCGGGCAGTCGGTGGGCAGGCCTTCCCAGTTTAGCCCTATGCATGCACTAGGTTCTTGCGTTTCATACGCAAACTCAATCATAGTATCCGGGCTGTTTTCAGGGCTTTGGGGGCCTTTGTCGCGACCGCGTGGTTTTTGGATTCGAACTCGCGATCGGGCGCGAGCTGGCCCCGTTGCTCCAATCACCGCAGCCACACTATAACACTATATTTCTTGACTATGCGTGCATACTGACCTTCAAAATCATTCCAGTGGACTCACGGTTCGGTCGCGCGACTCTTACTTTTCCGAATCTGCTCTGATTTGTTCTGTGTAGCACTACCTATAGCTTACACGGACATAGGAGACAAAGTGGCCGTGGCACTCGTAATCTAGGCCAGCAGTGACAGGTGGTCGCAGACTGCCTTGACTGGGCTGGCGCCGAGCCTTGTTGCCACTAAGCGGCTTCCATTATCATTTGCCACAGTACTTTAGCACCAGAAGCTCGTTTCAAGCCCTCGCTGAGGCTGGTGTTCGCAGCGTAATTTGGTAATCGCTGCTTGGGGCCAGGCTTCTTTCTACGCCAGCAGTGGAGCAGCTTAATCTACAGGCTGCATCGCTCGGGCCCTGATACTCCGCCTCGTCGGCTGCGAAGTAGGTCCCACCTCCTCCGAGTCCATATCGCCGACACACGCGAGGCCCACGCAAGACCAGCGTGCGATGGGGCTTGACACAGCCACTGCGACAGCGGAGCTTCTGACGGTTGAGGCATAAGTGTCCACGAGTGGCGCGCCTGGGCCTGCGAGTGGCCCACGTCGCTGCCAAAGCACCCTACATCAGCTGCCGCTGCGCCAGACCGGACATCAGCAGGCGCCTCAAGCGTGCGGCTTCTGAGCTTCGTCGCTGTACGGACACAAAAGAGGGCGAGCCAACATGTTTTACTCGACCCAGATTCTCGCCCGCAAGGGGCCGCTGGGCCTGGTGTGGATGGCGGCCCATATGGACCGCGGCCTCAAACGGAGCCAGGCGAGTGCCTAGAGGGCGGCCCTACAGGGGCGCTGGGGCTGGGGCGCGGGGTGGTCCTTGGGCCGGGGTGTGACCCTAGGCCAGCGGTCAGCGGCACGCCAGGGGGCGCGTCACATCCCGACACGTCCAACACCACGCCCATGACCACCCGTCCACACCACTGCCGCACGACATACACGGACACACACACACGTCTTTCATAGTCCTCTCCCTTGTGAACTCCGACACACACAAACTGCCACACGCACGCACCCACCCACCCACGCACTCCCACCCACCTGTCCGCCCACCCACCCACTCCCACCCACCCACTGCCACCCACCCACTGCCGCCCACTGCCGCCCACTGCCGCCCACTGTCACACACTGCCACCCACTGCCACCCACCCACGCACCCACCCACTGCCACCCACTCACTGCCACCCACGCCCACTGCCACTCACTGCCACCCACTGCCACACACTCCCCACGCACCCACTGCCACACACTGCCACCCACTGCCGCCCACTGCCACCCACGCACCCACCCACTGCCACCCACTCACTGCCACCCACTGCCACACACTGCCACGCACTCCCACCCACCCACTGCCGCCCACTGCCACCCACGCCCCCACCCACTGCCACTGCCACCCACTGCCACTGCCACCCACTGCCACCCACCCACCCAGGTGGCGGAGGCGTCCATCCCCGGCACCGTGGACGCGCTGCTGGAGCCGGGCGAGGTGGGCGCCGGGCCGCTGGCGCTGCGGCTGAGCGGGCAGCTGCTGCTGGGCGTGTGCCGCCTGTACTCCAAGAAGGTCGCCTACCTGCTGCAGGTGGGTGGGTGGGTGGGTGGGCGGGTGGGTGGGTGGGTGGGTTGGTGGGTGGGTGGGAGGAAGGGAGGGTGGGAGCGTGGTGGGTGGGTTGGTGGGTGGGTGGGAGGAAGGGAGGGTGGGAGGGTGGTGGGAGGGTGGGTGGGAGGGTGGGTGTGGGTGGGAGGGTGTGGGATGGGGGGTAGGTGTGGGCATGGAGGGGACATGGGGTTGAAATGGGTGCTGTGCGGCATTGGTTTGGACGCTGGTGCCCGTAGGACCCCGTGGCAGCGTGCGTGATGCGTGCCTGCCTTATGCGCCTGGTGTGGGCATGTGGACACACGTGTGTGTGCGCACAGGACACGCAAGACGCCCTGGTCAAGATCCGGCTGGCGTTCAGGTGCGTGCGTGCGCGAGTACTGCGGCGGCGGTTGCTGCGTGCATGCGTGCGTGCGTGCGTGTCGTTTTTGCGGCTGACACAAGAGGAGGGCCAAGAGGCGAGACGCCGCGCTCTGCCCCCCCCCCCTCCCCCCCGGCACCCCTCTGCCCCCACGCCCCCCCCCCCGCCCTGCACCCCATGGCCGGCAACGGGTGGATGGATGCACACGGCGCGCTCGCTTCCTCCTCCTTCACACGCACACACACGACCTCACGACGCACACGCTGCTGGCCGCAACGACGCACTCGACACGCGAAATGCAGGCCGGACCAGCTGGCGGCGCTGACCAAGGCCGCGGCGGCGGCCGCCAAGGCTGGAGGCGGCGGCGGCGGCGGCGCGCTGCTGACGGCGCCGCTGGACGCCATCACCCTGCCGGACGGCATCGAGGAGCTCACGCTGCTGGCGGGTGAGTGGATGGGTGATGGCGGTGTGGGTGATGGCGGCGTGGTGGCGGGTGGGTGATGGCGTTGTGGTGGCGGGTGGGTGATGGCGGTGTGATGGCGGGTGGGTGATGGCGGTGTGATGGCGGGTGGGTGATGGCGGTGTGGTGGCGGGTGGGTGATGGCGGTGTGGTGGCGGGTGGGTGATGGCGGTGTGAGCTCTGGCCCCCTGAGTGCATGCGGCGTGGGTGCTGTGTTTGATTGGACAGAGAGCACCAACGGGAAAACCAACGTAAGACGGCGCATGTGGTGGGTGTTGTGTGAGTGTGTGCTCCAGCGCGCGTGTGTGCCCAAGCACTTGCAGTGCCGCCTGGCAACCGCGTCACTGCCCGCAGTTCCTCAACCCGTCCGCGCTACCCCTGCTGCCCTTCACTGCCGTATGTTGCGCCTGACCCACCCCACCTCGGCACCACCCTGACACCACCCTAACACCACCCTAACACCAGCCTGACACCAGCCTGACACCAGCCTGACACCACCCTGACGCCCCCCCCCGCGCCTCACCGCGACAGGCGACGGCGGCTGGGACCTGGGCGGCGCGCTGCAGCCGGCCCTGGACCTGGAGGCGGTCATGGCGGACCTGCAGGTGTGGGTGGTGTGGTGTGGTGTGGTGTGGTGCAGTGGTGCAGCGGTGTGGTGTGGTGTGGTGTGGGCTGGGGGCTGTGGTGTGGTGCAGTGGTGTGGTGCAGTGGTGTGGGCTGGGCTGGTAGCTGGGGGCTGTGGTGTGGACTGGGGGCTGTGGTGTGGTGCCGTGGGTGTAACGGGGGAAAGGGGGGAACGGGCCGGGAGAGATGGGGCCTGTAGGTGCGCGCGCGTGTTTCGTGTGCGTGTGCCGCGCGGGTTTGCACCTGGAGGCGTGGGGTCATGGCTGGGGGCCTGCCTGCCGGCACCGCAGCTGGGTGGTGCGAGGAGAGGGCCGGGTGGGGAAGGAGGACAGGGGGCGGTGGCGGGCGATGGCTGCCGAGTCCGTTGGCGGTTGCGCGCCGGCGAGGAGTCCTTGGTTCCTTGAAGCCTTGGCCTTGGCCTTGGCCTTGGCCTTGGCCTTGGCCTTGGCCTTGGCCTTGGCCTTCCTGCTCGCAACTGCTGCTTACGCCGCATGCACCATCGGGTGTGTACGGCCATGACAGGCGGCCGTGACGGAGGCCAGCCAGGGCGGCGGCGGTGGTGGTGGGGCGGCGGCGGCGCGGCGGCGGCGCCAGAGCAACGCCGCCAGTATGACCCTCAGCCAGGGCGGCGGGCTGAGCCAGGTGCGTGTGTGCGGTGTGCGTAAGTGATTGACGTGAACGTGATGTCACGGATGTCAGTGTGTATGTGTCTTTTTGTTAGAGAGAGAGAAGGAGAGCGCTAGCCAGCCAGCTAGCTAGCCGCGCTGTGCACGCACCCGTCCACCTGCTGATCCAATCTGGGGCTGCTGCAAGTGCTCCGTAACCCCCCGACGCTCCCCTCACTCTTCCCATGCGCCCACTCCCACGCCCCCCCCCCCGCTCCCTTGCAGGGCCCCGGCTACAGCCTGGGGCTGCTGTACGCGCCGTCGGGCGACCTGGGGCCCGGCTCGTCGGGAGGAGGTGGCGGCGGCAGCGGCTTGGACGGAGGCGTGGTGGAAATGGAGGTGTTCGAGGTGAGTGGGGTGCCCCTGCCCCTGCTGCTGCTGCTGCTGCTGCTGTGCGGCCGACGGCGCGTCCTGTTCTGCCTTTCCGCGCCACACCTTGACGAGGTTTAACGCATTGAGACACAAATTGGACCTGGATTGGATCTGATGCGGTCCAGACATGTGCGACCCCCCCCCCCAAACTGCCGTGCAGGACGCCGGCGACCCATTCGCTTTCGACCTGGAGGAAATTGAGATCGAGCGGCTGCGCGCCGCGCCGCCGGCCCAGGCGGCGGCAGTCGCAGCCGGCGGCCCGGTGGTGGGCGCACCTGGCGGCGGCGGCGGCGGCATGACCGACCTGGCGGCGCTGCTGGGTCGTGGCAGCCTCGGCGGCGGCGCGCTCAGCGTCGGCGGCGGTCCGAGTGGCGGCGCCGCCGCCGCGGCAGAGGGTGGCGGCGGCGTCGGCAGCCCCAGCAGCGGCGGCACCGCCAGCGGCGCGGCCGGGATCAGCCGAGAGCGTGAGAGCATTGGCGGCGGCGCCGCCGCCAGCGCCAGGGCGGCGGCTGCAGAGCGTCGGCGCAGCACGGCGGCGGCTGCCGGGGCCGGCGGCGGCGGTTTGGATCTGCTGCCGGATCTGGAGGGCGCGGCTGGTGGCATCGGCGCGGATTTGGATCTGGATCTAGACCTTGACCTTGCCGAGGAGGAAGCAGGCGGCGAGCAGGCGGGTGAGGCCGGCGGCGGCGCTGGTGCTGGTGGCGGTGGTGTTGCCGCCGTTGCTGGCGATGCAGGCGGTGGTGGTGCTGGTGCTGGTGGTGGTGTGGCCACCGGAGGCAGTCAGGCGCGGGTAGGCCCGCGCTCTGGCCCACACCACGCAGGCTCGACTGCTGCGGAGCCCGAGGAAGGAGAGCAGGGGGCTGCAGCGGCCGGGACCGCCGCTACTGCCGTCCTGCAGCCCACCAGTGAGGACCTGACCGCGGCTGCGGCGGCGCTGGCGGCGGCGCAGGCGGCGGCGGACCCTTACGCGGTCCCGGAGGATGAGGGGGACGAGGAGCCGGCAGCAGGTGGCGATGGTGACGGCAGCGGGCAGGCTGGCGAGATGCAGCACCAGCACAACCACCAGCAGCAGCAAGAGCCTGCTATGGAGGTTGAGGCGGGTGCGGGTGCGGGTGCGGGTGCGGGTGCGTCCGCCGCCGCCGGCGCCGCCGCCGCCGCCCCTCCTGCCGCCGCTGGAGCTGCTGGTGGCAGCGCGACGGCGGCGGCGGCGGCGACGGCGGCGGCGGCGCTGCCGGTTGTGGACGTGGACGTGGATGTGGACATGCAGGAGGTGGCCGCTGGGGCAGAAGCTGAGCAGCAGCAGCAGCAGCAGCAGCAGGCGGCTGGGAGCGCGCCTTCGCCTTGGCCTGCGGGCGCTGCCGCTGCGGCTTCCGTTCAACACCCTGGCGACGACACGCCTGCACAGCTGCCGCGGCAGGGGCAAGAAGGGCAGGAGCAGGAGGCGAGGGGTGAGGGGCTCGACCAGGAGGAGGCGGAGCTGCCGCCGCCTCGCCGCATGACCACCCGCAGGTCTGCGGCAGCAGCGGCAGCAGCGGCCGCCACAGCCGTTGCTGCGGTTGCATCGCCGGCGCCCGCCGCCGCTGTTGCGACGGGCGCCGCCGCGGTGGCAGTGCCGACACAGCTGCCTGCAGCCGCTGCGACTGCGACTGCGTCGCCGCCTTCCGCCAAGTCGCCGGCAGCCAAGTCGCCGGCAGCCAAGTCGCCGCTGCTGCCTGGCACCAAGGCGGCGGCGGCGGCACCCCGGCGAGCCATGGCGGCGGCGGCGGCACCCCGTCGCCCTATCACGCTTGACGGCGGTAAGCACGAATCTGGGGGTAAAGGCCACGAGGCAGCCCCGGCACTCTGCTGTCCATCCGATGTAACATCCGCGCTTCCCCGTCCGCCCCTCCCCGCCTCTTCCCTCGCAGCGCCCAGCATCCCATCTTTGCACCTGCGCGAGTGGCTGCAGGTGCGTGGGTGGGTGCGTAGCTGCGTCTGGTGCGCCTGGGTGCAGCGGCCCCAACCCCAGTGCCGGTGCACGCTCCGCTCGGTGACCCACTTGCCCCACCCAGCCTGATCTGCGCCTCCGCCGACACCGCCCGCACATCCCCCCCCACGCATACTGAACCCAACAACCCCCCCCCCACGCATCCGCATCACACGCGCATGCCTTGTTGCTGACCCACCTATCCCGGCTCTTACCTACCACTGACTCACTCCACTCCCCAACTGGCGATCGACTGCCCCGCAGGACCGCTCCCACCTGCTCGACGGCGCCCGTGTGCCGCCCACACTGCCGACCACCGCCAGCCGCCGCGCCGTCAAGCGCCCGCGCCCCTCCTCAGGCACGGCAGCCACCGCCGCCACCTCCACCGCTGCTGCCGCCAGCCCCGCCGCCAGCCCCGCCGGAGCGGCGGCTGCGTCTCCGCGGCCCCGGCCCCGGCGCGCGGCTGTGGCGCTCACAGACAGCGCGGAAGGCGCAGGTGCGGGTGGCGCGGCAGCGGCGGAGGCGGCGGCGGGCGCTATGTTTGCCGCCGGCTCCGCGGCTCTGGGCGGCTGGCCACTCGCGGGTGAGCTGCATGGTGGTGCGCTGCTGCTGCTGTTCGTGGGGGGAGGGGACCTGTCCAACTCTGCTGGCATGGCTGTGTTTCCGGGACTGGTCTAAGGGCACAGTGGTCCGACGACACGTGAGCATTCCTGCATGCTGTAATGAATGCAATTCAGGCGTGCCGCTGGGCGGCGCCGTCGCGGGCGCCGGTGCTGCGGCGGGTGGCCGCGCCGCCCGCCGCGCGCTGCTGAGCAGCCGCCTGCTGCTGGAGCGAGCGCCGCCGCACACCGCACTGGGCGGCACAGCTGCGGCCGCCGCCGCTACCGCTTGTGGCGATGCCGCCGCCACCATGGGCGGCGGGGCGAGCTCAGCCCTGGCCCCGCACCTGCAGGCGCTGTTCCGCGTGGCCGCGGGTGAGGGGGGGGCTTCGCTGGCTGGGGCCACAACAGGCTGATTCGATTTCCTTACCTTGCTCCGTGTCTCGCCTGCCGCCGGTAATCACTCCTGCAGAGGCACACTGTTGCGAGGTTTGCACGTAGCACATGACCTGAACCAGGCTCACTCCCAGTCACACCATCCCGGCGCACCCATGCACACACTACACAGGCCACATGGCGCCGCACTACGCGCTGCACATGGGCGCGGCGGCGGCGGCGGCCCTGGGCGGCGGCGCCGGCGCCACCGCCTTCCGCCACCACCACGAACCCGTCGGTGCCGCCGCCGCCACCGCCACCGCCGCGGCCTTGCCCGCCTCTGGCGCTTCTGGCGGCGGCGCCCGCCACCTGCAAGGCACGCCCGCCGGCGGAGGTGATGATGGGCGCTGGGCGGCGGGCCTGGACGCGGGCCTGCTGCGGAGTGGGGGGCTCGGCCGGATGGCGGCGGCGGCGGCGGCGGCGGGGCTGGCGGGGGCGGGCACGCCTGCCGGCGCCGGTGCCGGTGCTGCAGCTGAGCGCCTGACGCATGAGCGCCAGGAAGACCAGGACCACACGTGGGGAGAGGAAGAGGCGGCTGGGGCGGTCGGTGCGGGCCTGCCGGGCGACAGCAGTCCGGGCGTGGGAGGCAGCGAGGAAGATCGCATGGAGGTGGACGCCGCCGCTGCTGGAGGCGGCGGCGGGGGCAACCCTGGCGGCGGCGGCGGCAGCGCAGGGATGGCAGAGGCGGAGGCGGAGGCGGGAGTGGAGGCGGGAGCCGGCGCCCCGGCGTCAGCACTCGCGCACTCGCAGTCTCAATCGCAGTCGCAGTCGTTCCTGCTCGAGCACTCGGACAAGGAAAACCAGCCACCGCCGCCGCCGCCACCGCAGGCGGCGCCGCAGCTGGGCC
Source organism: Chlamydomonas schloesseri (assembly GCA_016834595.1). Classification (NCBI taxonomy): domain Eukaryota; kingdom Viridiplantae; phylum Chlorophyta; class Chlorophyceae; order Chlamydomonadales; family Chlamydomonadaceae; genus Chlamydomonas; species Chlamydomonas schloesseri. Next base: position 61,591 of record JAEHOD010000152.1, on the reverse strand, counting down.
AGCCGCTGCAGCAGCACGGCAAGGCGGCGGCTGACGCAGGGGCTGCAGCTGCTGTGGCTGCTGCTGCGGCGGCGGCGGCGGCGGCGGCACAGGCAGCGGTGCAGGGCGCGGCCTCGGGCGCCAGCGAGGTGCTCAGCCCGCTGCGGCCACTGCAGCAGCAGCCACTGCAGCGGGACGCAGCGCAGGCGGCGGCTGCTGTCGGCAAGGGACTCGCCGCTCCTGCTGGTGCGGCAGGAGCAGCCCCTGGCGGCCGTACGCCAGTCGCGGCGCAGGCTCCCGCTGCTGACGGCGCCGACGCGGCTGCGGGTCAGGGTCAGGACCGTGAGATCCAGCAGCTGGGCGGCTTTGGGTCCGGATCCGGATCCGGCATGGGGCCAACAGCTGACGAGGCGGGTCCCATGGACCTGGATCTTGACCCGGTCGGCGAGGCAGCTGGCGGCAGCTGCCGGGCCTCCGCCGCCGCATCCGCCCACGGCGAGGCGCAGCAAAGGCCAGCTGGCGGTGCGGGGGGCACGATGGGTGCACCCCAGCACGCCACGCCCTTCGCACAGCCTGCCATGCAGGCAGCGGCAAGGGTGGCAGCGGCAGTGGCGGAGCCGGGCTCAGCCGCCAAGCCGCGCCATCAGGCGGCGTCGGAGGCAGCAGCAGCAGCAGCAGCGGCAGCAATGCGGGAGGGCAATGCGAGTGCCGCCCGCCAGTCCTACTCGTTGGGTGGCAGCGCGTCCGGCGGCTTTGGTGGTGGCGGCGGCGGCGGCATGACGCCGTCAGGTGGCGGCGCGGCAGGTGGCGGCGGCTACGAGGGTGATGACGTGGATGCGCTGCTGGGTGCGCTGCCGAGCACCAGCAGCAGCTACGGCGCCGGCCTCAGCGCCGGCCTCAGCGGCGGCAGCGGCCTGCTCGGACGCACGATGGCGGAGTTTGATGCCGTGGCTCGCGCGGTGGTGGCTTCGTCGCAGCAGCAGCAGCAGGTGAGTGCTACAAGAGTGGGGCCATCCTTGAGTGGTTGCAAATGCAAGTTTGCGCTCATCGTTTGTCGCCGCAACGCTCGCTTGTCACTGCATTGATGTGCTTCGCTCTCCTGGCTTCCCTTACAACAGCCCTCGGGAGCGAGTTCACGTCAGTCTGCCGCGCCTCTGTCCCATGCGCGCATCCCATTGCAGGACCTGCGTTCCAAGGCCCTACTGCTGCCCCTGAGCCAGTCGCAGCAGCAGCCCACGCAGCTGCTGTTGCCGGCGGGCACAGCGGGTCTGCCGCCTGCTGCTACTGCCGCTGACGTGGCCGGCACGCAGCAGCGCCTGGCGCCGGCCACCCAGGAAGCACTACTGCCGGCCACGCAGCCGCAGCCTGCTACTGCCGGTTCCGGCGCTACAGCCGCCGCCAGCCTCCAGGCGATGGTGAAGGGCCGCAGCAGGCGGGAGGCGGCGAGGTGGGTGGGTGGGTGGGTGGGTGGTGGTGGTCAGGTGGTGGTGGTGGTGGTGGTGGTGGTAGTTGGGACCACAACGAGCACGGCATCAAGATACTGGTAGCCCTATCAGTCGTCGTCGTGGCAGCCGTGTGTGGCCATTTTGGTTTTTGTTTCCATCTTACCGTTTGTGTGTGTGTGTGTGTGTTGCCACCCGCCTCCAACGCCGCAGGTGCTTCTACGACATGCTCGTCCTCAACAACCGCGGCCTGGTGCGCCTGCAGCAGCAGCAGCTACAGCCGCAGCAACAGCAATCATACGCAGAGGCGGATGGCAGCGGCGGCAATAGCAGCGGCGGCGGCACACTGCTGCAGCCGGCGGCGGCAGCAGCAGCCGCGGGGGCGTCCGCAGACTTGACCGTGACGCTGACGGCCGCGGGCGTGGCAGCGGCACGGCAGCGGGGCATTGACGGCGCTGCTGTGGGGGTCCCAGAGCAGCTGCTGCGGGTGCCGGCGGCGGCGCACCCAGCGCACGGCAATGCCGCTGGAGGCGTGCCATCGCTGGCTGACGGTTGAAGAGGAGGATGCCCTGCGCATGGTCGCCCTCTGGTGTGTGTTTGGGCAGCTTACACACACACATCAGGGCGACCACCGCGCAATGGGCTGCTCTGCTCACATACCGGCGTGGCGTGGTCCTGCCGCCTGCAATGACACGAAACGGTGGAGGCAGGGCCAAACGCCGCCAGGCCTGGCCAGCCGCCCGCCGCACGTGATGCTGCCATGTGTGTTTGTGTAAGAGGTTTTATGCTTTGGCCGGCAATCAAGGAGCACTTGGACATGATTACGTTGACGCACCCTCATCAAAGTTGTGGCGTCTGCGGGCGTTGACATGGAACCTCAAGGTGGGGGCCTGATCGCGTTAGCTCATGGGTACAGCCTACAGAGATGCGCGCCATGTGGGTGGGAGGGGCCACAGACGGTACGGGAGAGGGCGGGGTTCATGCTGGGGCCGCTGGGGTGGGCAACGCACGAAAAAACGTGGCAGCCGTGCCACAGAGCGGCGACGGTGCGCAGGTCAAGGGCCGATACTGCTGGCGGCAGCGGCAGTGGAGGTATGGGCGCCTGCCAGCAACCTGTAATGTGCGACATATGCGAGTGTGTGTGAGGGGGGTAGTTCATTCCAGAAACCAGAAGCAAAACGACCAAGGGGGGACCCGAGGGCGGCGCGGGGCGGTTGTGCAGAGCCTGTGCAAGCTCAGGGCGCGAAAAACACACGGGAGAGAATGAAACCTTCGAGTCGGAGTCCGGGAGTCGCATGCGTGCCGGCAGGCTGCCAAGTCGAAGGCAGGCCGAACTAAGGTGCCTAATGCTGAGGGCCTCAGTGCTCGTATCTTCCATCTTTTGACAAGGAAAGTGCCCCAATACCGGGCTCCGAAAAGAAAAGTTGGGCTCCTGCCGGAAGGCAAATTTCCTCTGAAACGGCGGGGGGGGGGGGTTGGGGGGGGGGGCAAACACTAAAAATGGCCATTTTTATGGCTGCGGGGCTGTGCCTGGAAGGTGGGTCCTCACCCCCATCTTCCGCCCGGGTGGGGCCGGCATCTTTAAGATACGAGCACCCCTGACGAGCACTGGCGAGATACGAGCACTACCCCTGACGAGCACTGGCGACAGGCCCGCGGGGGCCCCGCGATCGGGTGCATGGGACGGTTGATAGAAGTGTGCCCCGTCGCATGATCTGCATCTCTTAAACGGGATACTTCGGTGAATAGCACTTGTATACAACGCTCTTGAAACTTTTAGCGCCGGACGTGTCGCTGCAAGCCTCGCGGCTTCCCGCGCGCGGCTGCAAAACTCATTATGCAGAAGAGGTGCCTGTGATAACTGATAGCTAGAACTCAGCCTTATAGTTTACCGTATGAAACCACATGAAACTCCAGCTGCAGTGCTGTAAAAGAGTGTATTTTGACAACCATAGTTTGCCTGTCAAGCCCTGCAAGCAACAACTATACTGTCATTCAAGCTATTCTCGACATCCGTGTGGACCGCTTCCTGCGGTTAGCTGTGAATAATACCCTGTTGCCTGGAGCATTGCAGCCTTTGGCCGCTCCTGAATTCTCATGTATTTAGAAATGGACATATAGGCCATATCGTGAGTCCATGGGAACAGAAACGCTGCCTTCAAATGGTGCGAGCGAGCGACCGATTGGCATCACGCATCTTACCTGCTCGCTCGCGCTGGCGCAGGCACGCTGGCGTGACTTTGCCATCTGACAACATGGACTTGTCTGCGGATGGATGCGAGTCGCCCGGCCGGTTCGACGGCAGCGTGCCGGCGGGCAACACGGCCGAGCAGCAGCACGAGTCTCGCCCGCGGGCACTTCCCCTACTTCCCCTTCCCGGTGGTGCCGCTCCTGTTGGATATAGGGGAGCGCCCCTCCGCCGCCGCCTGCTGACCGCCGCCGGCTCCGGCGCACCCGCTGCTGCTGCGCCTGCTGATTATTGGGCTGGTGCGCATGCCCAGCAGGTGAACTCAGAACGCCCAGACGGCCAACAGCAACTCCCCCGAGATCTCCAGCAGCAGCATCTGCAGCAGCAGCAGCAGCAGCAGCAGCAGCAGCAGCAGCAGCAGCAGCAGCAGCAGCAGCAGCAGCAGCAGCAGGTGGAGGAAGCTGAGGAGGATCACCTTGCAGACGCCAACCCGTTCGCCCCCACTCGGATGAGCTCCAGTGGCGGCAGCGGCAGCTATGGCAGCAGCGGCGGCGAAGGGGCTGGTGGCCGCAGAAGGGAGTCTGGCGGCGGTGCTGGCGGCGGTGGTGGTGACGCGGGCGTCGTCGGAATAGTCGGAGGTGGCGCTGCGCCATGGTTAGGATTCGCGGCGCAGGCGCAGGCGGCGGCGCAGGCGCAGGCGGCGGCGCAGGCGCAGGCGGCGGCACGACGGCCGCACCCGTTTGGCGAGCTGGCGGCCGCGGCAGGTGCGCACGTGGCGGCCGCAGTAGCCACAGTGGCCGCGGCTGATGGGGCACACTTGGGCCCCTCGGCAGCAGCAGTAGCAGCGGTGGCACCAGCAGCGGCGGCAGCTGCGACTGCGGCGGCGCTGATCCGACTCACAACGGCGGCGGTGGCGGTGGCTCCGCCGCCGTCATGGCCGCCGCCGCCGGCAGCCGCGACCATCCAGCCGCCATCTCTGATGTACGGCGGGGACGTACGGCATCAACCCAGGACGGTGGCCATCGGCGACGCCGCTGGGACTCAAAGGAATAATACTAATGCGGCGACTGCCCTGCTGCTGGGATCTCCCGCTGCTGCTGGGCTCCCGCAGCAGCAGCAGCAGCAGCAGCGGCAGGTGTCTGCTGCTGTAGCGGTTGCAGCCGCCAGGGTGGGCAGCAGCAGTGACGGCGGCAGCGGCGGCGGCGGCGTGGACCTCGGCGAGCAACTGCTGCTGGGCATGGCCGCCGCCGCAGCGGAGGAGCAGCCGCCGGCAGCGGGCCCACCTGCTGCCAGTGCCGCCGCCGCCGCCGCCGCCGCCGCCGCTGCGGCTTCCATGCATGCACGCCCTGGAGGTGAGGACTCCTGTGAGGACTCCTGTGAGGACGCATGCACGCGTGTTACCGTGTTTGGCATTCACAGCAGCAGCCATCGTGTCATCACCCGCTGAATACGTACCGCGCTAACCGCACGCAACACGCACGCCGCGCTCTCATACCACCTGACACCACTGCCTCCGCCGTCGCCGCCGCCGCTATCTACCCAACCCGCGCAGGCACAGCAGCAGTAGCACCGGGCACCGCCGCTAAAGCGGACGGCTTGGTCAGCGCCCATCACCATCATGCCACGTCAGCCTCTGGCTCGCCGGTGTTTGCAGCGCGCACTCGGGCAATGGCTACTGCCGCCGCCGCCGCCGCCGCCGTGGCTCTATCGCCTCCTATGCCGCCGCTGCCTCAACCTCCGCCATTGCACCAGCACCAGCAGCTGCCGGTGCCTGCTGCTGCTGCTACTGCCGCGCCGCCCCTGCCGTCGCTGCCTTCGGTGTCAACCAAGCGCCGAACCGCTGCCGTGGAATCTTCCGACATGGGGGCTAGCGGCGGCGGGGATGGCGGCACACCAACTCGGGTGGCAGCTCCCAGGCTTGGACTGGTGGGCGAAGGAGCGTCGCCAAGCGCTGTGGCGGCAGCAGCGGCCGCAGCCGGAACGGGGCTATTCAATCCCTTTGCAGCCGCAGCCGCTGGCGGCGCTGGAGGGATCATGGGTCTCAGCAACCTTGGTCGGTCCACTGGCTTTCCACATTATCATCACGCCGCTTCGGCACCGCAGTCTGCAGCTGTTTCTGAGTCAGGAGGTGCGTTTGCGGTGATGGGTGCGGGCTCGCTGGGGGATGGCGGCTACCTCGCGTTGCCACCGCCGCCGCCGCCGCAGCAGCTGCTGCTGGAGATGCCCCAACACTCACCAAGCCAGCAACAGCGGCAGCAGTGGCTGCCGTCTGCTGGCACAGCGGCAGCAACAGCGGCGGCGCCGCCGCTGCAGGCTACAGCTACAGCTACAGCTACAGCTGCAGCAGCAGCAGCAGTAGCAGCAGCAGGGGTCACGCGGCTGAACCCGTTTGGCGAGATGGCTGCGGCGGCAGCAGCGCTGTCGCCCTGGCCGGCGCCGCCACTGTTGCTGCGGTCAGCTCGGTCCGAAGTGGCCACGCCGGGCGGGCGATTCCAGGCTGACCTGGATGCCGCAATTGTCACTGCACAGCAGCAGCAACAACAACAACACCGATACCAGGCGCTGCTGCAACAGCAGCAGGTGCAGATGCACGCGCGGCGCCGGCAGCAGCAGGCGCAGCAGCAGCAGCATCCCCACCAGCAGTCACACAGCCAGCCTCTTCCATATGCTGCTGCCGCCGTGGCCGCTGCGGCTGGCACAATGGCTGCTGACGGTAACAGGGCTGCTGGCCGCGGCAAGGCAACCGGCTCGGCGGAAGCGGCGGCCGGCGGCTCCTCTGCCGCCATGGTGTACATGGTGATGGAAAGCCACCCCGGTGACGACGGTGACGGCGGCAGCAGCAGCAAGAACAGCGCCAGCCGTGCAACGGGCGGCGCTGCCGCGGGTCCCTTCAACCACCATGGCACGCCCACGGGCCCAAGCGTGGGCAGAGGGGGCAGTTACACCGAGGCGGTTGCAAACAGCGCAGGAGCAGTCGGCGGCGGCAGGGCCATGCCAGCAGCATTAGTCCAGGACCCGCAGCAGCAGCCAGCAGTGGCTGCTGGGTCTGCCGCCGCTGCTGCCACTGCCGCTGCCGCCGCTGCCGCCGCAGCGGTCATGCACGTGCGCTGGGGTGCCGCCGGGTCTATTGCTGGTGACGACGTCGCAGGCGGAGGCGGCGGGGGCGATGCGGGCATTATTGATGATGCGGAGATGACTGACGTCGTGTATTCGCAGGAGGAGACGGCGCGACGGCAGCCGCAGCAGCAAGCCCAGGGCCAGGCCCAGCTGTTGCTGCAGGCGCGGGGACGGCTGATGAGCGGGCAGAGCGAGCCGCCGCCGCGCCACCATGCCGCCAGGTGCCTGCAGTCCGCAGGCGCCTACGGAAGTGGGGGTGGCGGCCCTGCTGGTGGGGGTGTCAGTGGCGGTCGCAGTGGCCTGGGGAGCGGGAGTGGCGGCGGCGGCAGCGGCGGCGGCGGCGGTGGGCCCACACTGCTGCCGCGGGCGCCCTGTGGGGGTAGTTGGGGAGCCGCCGCTGCGAACCTCACTGGCGCCGCCGTGGCGGCGGGGGCGCAGCTGCTGCAAGGGCCGAACCCCACGCCACACACCTTGTTGCAGCTACAGCCGCCTCCGCTGCAGCTACAGCCGCCTTCGCTGCAGCTACAGCCGCCTCCGCTGCAGCTACAGCCACCTGCCGCGGAGTCTGGCTGGCAGCTGCAACATCCATATCACCAATCGCAACTGGGGGCGCGGGCACAAGGAACACGTCTAGACTCAGCGGTACCACCACCACCTGCTGCTGCTGCGGTTGCAAGGAGCGTGTCACTGGCGGCCATCCCGACATCGGCATCGCAGCAGCAGCACCAGCAGCAGCAGCGGCAGCAGCAGCAGCAGCAGCAGCAGCAGCAGCACCACCATCAGCTGCAGCTGCAGCAGCAGCAGCAGCAGCAGCAGCAGCAGCTGCTGCTGCATCACCATCAGCAGCAGCAGCAGCAGCAGCTGCAGCATCACCATTATTATCAGCTACAGCAGCAGCAGGAGCTGCTGTCAACACAGCCGCCGCTACCGCCGCCGCTGCCGCCGCCGCCGCAGCAGCAGCAGCCAACACATGCGCTCCCACTACGACTACCGTTGACGAACCGCCCGCCGCCGCTCGAGGATGGCGGCTCGTCCACCTCCACCACCGCCGGCGCTGCTTCCTCCACCCCCACCAACAGCAGCGGCATCGCCATTGGTTCCGCTACCGCAGCGACGGCAGCTCTGTCCCTGGCGGCGGCAGCTCCCACCACTTCACCACATACCGGCGCCGCCGTGGCAGCAGGCCCCGCGTCGCCTACAGCAGCAGATGGTGCCGCCGCTCAGCAATACTAGCATTGCTATAGTAGCTACAGCCGCCACCATCGGAAGTGCATCAGCAGCCGGCTGCTGTAGCTGGCAGCGCTGGGACGTACGGCGCATGGAGCTGCGGCTGCTGCAGCCTTCCTGTCGCTGCAGCAGCTGCTGCCTCTGAATCCATTTGCTGCTGTTGCGGCCGTGGCGTCGGAAATTGCTGCAGCTACTGCCGCCACGAACACGCGTACGGCGGCAGCAGCAGGTGCAAGTGGCTCTGGTACTCACCGTCCTGACGGTGCTGCATCAGCAGCCGCAACAGCAGCCGCAGCAGCAGCCGCAGCAGCAGTCGCAGCTGCGGCAAGATCTCTGCTGGATGCTTTGAACTCGCCTGTTGCGGCGCACTCAGCAGCAGCTGCGCCAACCGCGGCGGTCCCACCACAGCAGCAGCAGCAGCAGCAGCAGCAGCAGCAGCAGCAGCAGCAGCAGCAGCAGCAGCAGCAGCAGCAGCAGCAGCAGCAGCAGCAGCTGCGCAGCGGATCCGGCGCCCCGATTGGGCGGCCGCTACCCCTACCCGCGGTCCTGCTGGATGGTCACGGTCCCGTTTAAGACCACTGCCGCTGGTGGCCGACGCCACAGGGCGGCGCCGCTGCTGCGGAGACTGCTGCGGATACAGCGCAAGCGGCCGCCGCTGGTCGCGGGGGCCAGGCGGCGGCGGTACGGTTAGTACGGTAATGGGTTAGATGGGTCCACCGCCGGCACCGATCGATGGTGGCGACGGCGCTGCAGCGGCGGCTGCGGCAGGCAGGCCCTGCTGGCCCCCACGCACCGGCAGTAGCAGCGCGGGAGCCGGCATCAGCAGCGGAGGCGCGCAAGCATGAGATGGCATGCCTGGTTCGGCTATAGTGGCAGCAGCAGCAGCAGCAGCAGCAGCAGGCGGTGCGTTGGTTGGCACTGTTGCTGCTGCTGCTGTTGCTGCCGCCGTGGCGGGCGACACGCCTCCGGCTGCGCCGCTGGCGGCGGCTGCAGCCGTAGGCTCTTCTGATTCTGCATCCGCGGGGGGATGGGGCGCTGCTGCGGCCGCTCAGCACCCCCATGCATGCACCCAAGAGCAGCAGCAGGGCCGCGTCCACGGAGGACTTGAAGCACGGGTGGCGGCACTCGCTCTATCTATCTGTGACCTGATGATACAAACCTGCTGCTGCCTGGGGGGTGGATGGGGGCTGAGGAGCTAATAAGGCGGGCTGAGCGGGTGAGCAGAACAGCAGCAATAGCAGCAGCGAGCAATGTCGAGGTAGGGCGTGACGGGTGACAACAATGACGTAGAGGGTTGAGGGTGGACTAGCGGGTAGAGGGTAGAGGGTGGACCGTGTGGAACTGTGCATGCATGGTGTGATGAATGAGGGGCGGGCCGCCATGAGGGCGCAACACCATGATGTCACGGTAACTAGGCAATTTTGTAGACATGGCAGTTGACGAGGCGGCGGGGCGTTGTGGGCATGCGTGCGAGCGCTGTGCTGAAGGGCTTTCATGTATGGGCGGAAGGCACACGCGGTGTGGGGAACTGCTGTCCAACTGCCCCCACCCACTCTGCCCACTCTACCCACTCTAAACTTGAAGCCCAGTCAATGATGACAGCAGTTGGCGCAGATGTGGCCACCAGCCGGCTAGCAAAGGCTGCTGCGCCTACCTGCTAGGGTGGCCTCAATCGATCGCTGAGCCCGAGTAGGCACTATGGCAACATGCAACACTGCTTGTATTCCGGCGGCCAACCACAGCACGCCTTTGATTTATAGCAGCCGCAGGCATACATCCCGTATGCGCGCGAGTCCACTTCCCTGTCCGAGCCTCACCAAGCAATGAATACGACTCAAATCGCGGGCTGCAGGAGCAGCAACCTGCACGGGCAAATTGCAGTGCCAGTATCTTCCTTCTACCGGTAGAAATTCGCCCCTTTTCGGCCGAAAACGTAGAAGCTTTCAGGGGTTGGTGGGGCGCACGTCTACGGGAGGTAGACGTTTTGGCACGTTTTGGTTGCTTGGTTGGTTGGGTAGAAATTTTGGGGGGGTTGGGGGGCTTGCCCCCCAAGAAGAATCTTTCAGGTAGATAAATCAGAAAGGGGCATCTACACGGTAGTGGACACCGGGGGCCCAGGGGCATCTACAAGATACGGGCACTGCCCAAATTGCGGACATGCGCTAAAATGCAAATGCGAAGTGGGCGGGAATGCGGGATGGTTGCACCACACGAATGCGTGCATCACTCAACCAGCACCAGCTATCCGCATGGCGCCGTTCAAGATCAATCAAAACCAATAGTGCCATGCATGCGTGAGGGGGTCTGGACATGCGGGGCATGGTCATGGCCATGCGCACGTGCACACCTGCTTCACACCTGCAATATGCAGCATGCATGCCTGGGCTAATGCCACTCCGCCTGCGCCAGCTTCAACCCATGCACACCTACCTACCCATCAGCAGCACCCAGCCAGCCATGCAGCACCCATTCCATGCCGAACGACCACCTTACTTGTTCTCCACACCGCTCATTCACACACCAGCACCACCACACCCATACATCATTCAGTACCGCGCCGGCACTCAAGCCCCGTCCTCCTCCCGCTCCTCCATCCTCAAGCTCAGCCCACCAGCTCCAGCTGCCCCGCCGCGGCCTCGTCCCAGGCGGCCCGGCCTGTGCAGCGCTCCAGCCCGGCCCGGTAGGCGGCCGCCGCCCGGCTGTGTGGGCCCGAGGTCCGCACCGCCCCCAGCAGCGCCCGGCGGTACAGCGCCTCCGCCTTGGACAGCAGCAGGAGCGCCTGCTGCTGTCGGCTACTGCCGCCGCCGCCCTCCTCCGCTGCGGCAGTAGCAGCAGCAGTAGCAGTAGCAGCCGTCTCCTGCTGCTGCTGCTGCTGCTGCTGCTGCTGCGTAGCCAGGCGGAAACAGAACTCCGCGTAGTCGAAGGCCGAGGCACTGGTCTCGATGTGGTCGGGGCCTGTGAGGTGAGGTGGGGGCGGTGCCAGCAGGAAACATGATGAGTCAGCGGGCATGATGGAGGTGGGGGGATGATCGAGGGTAGCGGATAGGTGACGATAGGTCGCTCGATAGTTAGGGCTGCGCAAGGAGCTTGAATTGACAGTGAGTGTGGCGGGACACGTATGTGTGGCGGGACACGTGTCTATCTATCTGCTAAGGACCGGAGGCGGAGGGGTAAGGAGAGGAGCAGGAGAAGCAAGGGGCGTAGGGGGCGCATGTAGGGGGCTGGGTGGGGTCCAGGGCGGCTGTCACCCACCCAGCACGCCACGCCGCAGCTGCAGGTTGCGGTTGAACAGCTTGTCCGCCTCCTGCTTCGGCCGCCCGGGCGTGGCGTCAACGCACTTGGCCAGGGACGCCATGGTGCTGCAGGCAGGCACGTGATCGATGATGAGCAACCGTGCACCGGATTTCGCAAGTAGTTAAAGAGAGGCGGGCATGGCAGATAGACGTGCGTACCAAGCAAGGTGAGGGTGGGCCTCCCGCGTATGGTGTCGCTCGGAACACAACATTGATGCATGAGGCGCAATTGGTGGCAGGCGGCGGCGGCTCATGGCTGCGCGCTGCGCGCTGCCCCCTCCACAAGCTCAGTGCCCGCTTGCGCGCAACTAGCGCAACCGCACGGCGGTAGCAGGCAGCTGTGACGGCTCAAAACCGCTAATAACTAGCTGTTTAGCTGCTGTGTAGCTGCTATCTAGCTGCTGGCTAGCTACTTAGCTCCCTGCCTGGCTAGCTAGCTAGCTAGCTAGCTCACGTGAGGGTGTCGGGGTGCTCCTCGCCCATCTCCGCCACCTGGCCTGCCAGTGCCTGTCGGTACAGCCGCTCCGCCTCCGCCAGCTGCCGGCCCGCCTATGTGTGTTAGAGATCACAAGGGTGTGTGTATGTGCGTGTGTGTGTGTGTGTGTAAGTGCGTGTACAGCCAACGAGGGATATTAGAGCACACAGGGCCGTCGTGTTAGACATCCAGCGAGACACACATCAACGACAACAATATTCTTAAGGACTGAGGCTGCCACGCACGCACGCACGCACGCACCTTGGCTCGCTCAGCGGCCTCCTCCTCTCCCCGCTGGGTGCTGCTGCTGCTGCTGCTGCTGCCCGGCGGCGGCGGCGGCTGCAGCAGCAGCTTGGGCACGGCCACGTCCTTGAGGAAGTCGGCGTAGCGCTTGAGCGAGGAGAGGCTGTCGGGGTGCCGCTCGCCCAGCACCAGGCACCTGCATGTACGTAAGGTATGGGGATAGCGACAAGGAGGGGGGGGGAGGCCGTTGGGAGGTGGGAGTGAGGCGGGGCTCCAAAGATCTAGTCAGGAAGTAAGGAGGGGCCAAGCAAGGTTTTGCGCTTTGCTCGCTTAGCGGCACGCGGCACTACCTGCGGTAGGTGCCGTTACTACCTGCATGCATCGGCCCCGAGCCCCCGACACGCACGTGTTTGCCCTCGAGTTGTTAGATAGCTGTGTGCGATGGCACCCACCCGCCCCACCCACCCACCCATGAACCCAGCCCACCCGCCCCACCCACCCACGCATGAACCCAGCCCACCCACCCACCCACCCACGCATGAACCCAGCCCACCCGCCCCACCCACCCACGCATGAACCCAGCCCACCCGCCCCACCCACCCACCCATGAACCCAGCCCACCCGCCCCACCCACCCACGCATGAACCCAGCCCACCCGCCCCACCCACCCACCCATGAACCTAGCCCACCCGCCCCACCCATCACCTCCGGTCCATGGTCTTCATCAGCAGGTGGCCCTTCAGGTCTCCGCCGCCCATGCACACAGCCATGCAGACCTGGGTGGCGTCAGTAGGTTTAGGGGATGGGTTTGGGGGGGGGGCGAGGGAAGGGTATGTAGAAGAGGTTAGCAGTCCGGCGGTACCCAAGCAACAGCCAGACACCCGGTGCAGGGGACGGAGGTGTTGGGGGGGGCGGGGGGGCTGCACACGCACACGCGTGCGGCACTACTGCGGCTTGGCCCTGCTGTTGGTTCATGGCCCACCCGCCCGCCCGGACGCCCGCCCGTCTGTGCGCCCACCTGCACGACACAAACACACACGCACACGTACGCACACCCATGCGCGCCCATGCACACACACACACACACACATACACACACACACGCCCATGTGCTCCCCCCCCCACACACACACCGCCCCCTCCCCCACACACGCTGACACGCACCTCTGCCGCCAGGCTGTCAGGGTGCCGCTCGCCGCCCTCCAGCACCTCGCTGCGCAGCTCGAAGCTCTGCCTCGCGTCCCGCTCCCCCTCCGCCTTCCGCCCAGAGTAGTTCTTGATCCACGCCAGCAGGAACAGCAGGTTGGCGCGGGCGGCCTTGGTCGCGTGCTCCAACTCCAGGTGGGCGTGGGACAGCAGCGGCGTGTAAAAAGCAGGAGCAGGAGGAGGAGCAGGAGGAGGAGCAGGAGGAGGTGGGGCAGTAGTGCTGCTGCCGGCAGCTGTGCCTTCTACCGCCGGTGGGCGTGGCGGCGGCGGCGGCGGCGGCGGCGAAGGGCTGAGGCACTGCAGCAGCCGGTTGCAGGCGGGTTCCAGGCGCGCCAGGACGCCGACGTCACCGAGCAGCAGGCGCAGGTCCTGGGTCAGCGCGGTTGCCACGGCCTGGAGCGAGCGTTTGAGCAGTGATGTACGGCATTGTGCAATCTATCGGTGATGTAGCTAGTCCAGGGGTAGGAGGCCACAGCGGCATAAAGCAGCTTGAGTATGAAACAAATGATGACTTGATGTGTTTGATTGGGGATGTTGTGCGGGTTTAGGAGGTGGCATCAGAAGCAGAAACAGGAGCCTGATAAAAAGGAGCTAGCAAGGGCCGGGACCCCAAGGCACGGATGTCATAGCTGAGTCATGGCCTCGGGCGGATGCACGGCGGCACGTTTGTGCACATACATACACGGGGCGACAGTCTCCACATGTCGAGAGTCGAGAGGGAGCCCGCGGGACAGGTTTGCTTTGGGTTCTGGAATAACTACCTACCCACCCACCCACCCACCCACCCACCCACCCACCCACCCACCCACCCACCCACCCACCCACCCACCCACCCACCCACCCACCCACCCACCAGCGGTGAGATGTGCCGCTGCACCTGGCCACCCCCCTGCTCCTGCTCCTGCTGCTGGTCCGCCGGAATGTTCTCCAGCAGCTGAAGGAGCTTGCCAATGTCTGCCTGAGAAGGAGCGGCGAACGCAGAAGGGCACGAAGCCAACAAGCAACAGCGGGGGTGCGCTGGGTTAGTTCAGGCCGCGAGGCCCAACCTTACCACAGGTGCGTGGAGCAGCCGCATGGTCGCAGCCGCCTGTCTGTCGGCTTGCCCACTGCCGACACATCTTGCAGCCCATGTTTTCCCTCAGCCCCAAGACATGCCTGCCCATGCACCGGCCCTGCTAGCAGGGCAGCCCAGCAGGGTGCGGCATGGGGCGCAGCGGTCCCCGGCGTGGTCCCACGCCCCACGCCCCACGCCCCACTCCACACGCCACACGCCATACGCCATACGCCATACACCCCCACGCCCCCCACGCCCCCATTGCCCCCACGCCCCCACGCCCCATGCCCGCACGCCCCCACGCCCCGCGCCCCGCAACCCCACGCCCCACGCCCCGCGCCCCACGCCCCACGCCCACGCCCACGCCCACGCCCACGCCCACGCCCACGCCCACGCCCACGCCCACGCCCACGCCCACGCCCACGCCCACGCCCACGCCCACGCCCACGCCCACGCCCACGCCCACGCCCACGCCCACGCCCACGCCCACGCCCACGCCCACGCCCACGCCCACGCCCACGCCCACGCCCACGCCCACGCCCACGCCCACGCCCACGCCCACGCCCACGCCCACGCCCACGCCCACGCCCACGCCCACGCCCACGCCCACGCCCACGCCCACGCCCACGCCCACGCCCACGCCCCACGCCCCACGCCCCGCGCCCCGCGCCCCCACGCCCCGCGCCCCGCGCCCCACGCCCCACGCCCCGCGCCCCACGCCCCCACGCCCCCACGGCCCACCTGCGCCTCCCGTGCCGCCGCGAACGCCAGCTTCCACTCGGTCGCGCGGCGGTGCATGTCCGCCAGGTCGTTCAGCTTGCGCAGCATGTGGGCCACGAACGCGCCCTCCGCCTCGGCAGCGGCCAGCGGCTGCAGGGCCTGCGCCTCCTGCCGCACCTGCACGTGCGGGTGTGTGGGTGTGTGGGTGTGGGTGTGTGTGGGTGTGTGTGTGTGTGTAACAACGGGTTTACAGGCGGCCTGACGAGTCTCGTGATCGAGTACTCGGGACAGCCAGCGACAGCGAGACATTTAGGCCACACGCTGCCGCTATCACGCGTGTGTGTGTGTGTGTGGGTGTGTGTGTGGGTGTGTGGGTGTGTGTGTGTGGGTGTGTGTGGGTGTGTGGATGGGCGGTGAAGCAGGGCCTCCTGAGAGCCGGCTGGCCACACTCAAACCCTGCTCCAGCTCGCTCGTAGAGTCTCCTGTTCTCTTCGCTCGTCAGCAATAATGCAGCAGTGCCCCCGTGATGGCGATGGAGGCCATCAGCTGACGATGTCCTCCGCATGCAGTGTCCACAGCCGTCCGCGAAATGCAATGAACTCGCGGCCCGACACGTCATCATGACACGACACGGCACGACACGGCACGGCACGGCACGGCACGCCTCAAGTAAGGCAGAGCCCGCACCCACCAGCATGTGCATCACGTAGTGCTGCGGCCCGCCGCCGTCGCGCTGCACCACCGAAGCGCCGTACAGGGCCGCCAGTACGGCACGTGCAGCGTACGGCGCGCCGCCCGGCCCCAGCAGCACGTCCGCCGCGGAGGTCACGTCGAAGGCGGCGGGGAAGACCGCCAGCCGCGCGGCGGCGCGCTGGCGCTCCTCTCCCAGGCAGCGCAGCACAAGGCGCACGGTGCTGCTGCTGCTGGTGCTCGAAGGTGCCGCCTGATGCTGCTGGTGGTGGTGATGCTGCTGCTGCTGGTGCTGACCCAACGACATAAGGCTCACGTCCTGAGGTAGGGCCGCGGTGGGTGGGTGCGGCGTGGGTGTGTGGGTGGGGGACATGGCGGTGGCCGTAATGGCCGGAGCCCGCCGGCGAGCGAGCGAGGCGTGAGCGCGGGCAAGCAAGCAAGCAAGCAGGACTAGCTAGCAGGATGGGCGCCCACCTATCTATGTACCGTATGGCTAGCACCTTATCGTGTAGGAAAACTCCCCCCCTCCCCCAGCATGCCTAATAACCACCTAGCCCACCTGGGGTGAGAGCCTGCCCGCCACCAGCGCCTGAGACACCAGGCAGAGCACCAAGGGCACACAGCCGCACGCCTGCGCAACACACGCAAGCGATAGATGTCTTACGTCATGAAAGCGGTGTGGGTGCACCCCAAACGCGCGCGACGCTGCTCCCATTGACGTTCCATGGCGGATAGAGCCAGCAGCAACCATCTCACTGTCCTTTGGAGCTATATATCTAGTGACAGCAGCTACCAGATATATAGCCGGCAGGCTCACATGGGCCAGGCGCAGCGCCTCCTGCTGGCTCAGGGAGCGGTCCGCCTCCCCGACCAGCTTTGCGGCCTCATCGGCGCTTATCGCCTTCAGCTCGTACGCCTGGAGCCAGCAGTCCGCCGCCGAAGGCAGGTGGTGGTTGGCGGCAGCTGCCGGTGGTGGTGGCTGCTGCCCGCCCGCTGCTGCTGCTGCTGCTGCCACCGGCTGCTGCCCCACCGCCACCGGCGGTGAGGCTGCTGTAGGGCCGCCGCCGCTGCTGCTGCTGCTGCTGCTGCTGCTGCTGCTGCTGGAGGCAGCAGCAGGTGCCGCGGTGCTGGCTACGGCGGGACCGATGAGGCCGTCCGTAACCCTGGAGGTGATCAGGAGCCGGATGGCGCCCCCGCCCGCCTCCGAGTGGATCTGGATCACACGCACACACACACACACACACATGCAGGTCGACCCGTCCTCTCCTTGTGCTTTCCTAACACATGCAGGTGTGAATGAGCGAGGGGGTTGCGCCAGGCTGATGTTACGTCACGTGGTCCCGATGTAGATAGGCTTGCTTGACCAGGTGCGTGCGCGCGCAGCAGCAGGCTAGCAGCAGCAGCAGCAGCCCGGGCCTACTCTACATACAGCGAGAAATCAAATGCGAGCGCCGCTCACTTCCTTCCTTCCTTCGCGCATTCGCGCTTGCTCGCTTACGCTAGGCATGCCCGCACACACCCACCTGCTGCCCCTCACCTGCCCCCCACCTGCCCCCCACCTGCCCCCCACCTGCCCCCCACCTGCCCCAGCAGCTCCCGGAGCACGTGCGCCGCATCCTCCGCCACCAGCGCATCCTCGGCGTTGTCCACCACCAGCAGCGCCGCCATGCGCGGTGGCGGCGGCGGCGGCGGCGGTCTCCCTTTGCCACCACTCGCAAGGGCGGGCTTACTGCTGCTGGCCTGGTGGCTGCTGCTGCTGCCGCCGCTGTTTGGTCCTACCAGCCGCCTGCACAGCAATATACTTTTTAGA
Organism: Chlamydomonas schloesseri; assembly: GCA_016834595.1. Taxonomy (NCBI): domain Eukaryota; kingdom Viridiplantae; phylum Chlorophyta; class Chlorophyceae; order Chlamydomonadales; family Chlamydomonadaceae; genus Chlamydomonas; species Chlamydomonas schloesseri. The sequence goes on along the minus strand of JAEHOD010000152.1, from coordinate 44,147 downwards.
GGCGCTGCGCTCAAGCAAACATGTTATCAGCAACGCCACCAAGCCCCTCGCCAGATCTCAGGTTTATTTCCACCCCAGCCACCTGCATGCCGTGATGATGCGCTCGGCGTTGCCCTCACGTTCCTGCACGGCCCCGGCCCAGGGGCAGGGGCAGACAGCAGGGTGCCAACTGTTAATAACCCCAGCAGGCACATACCCGTGTCACAAGGACTGCCCGCAGAACCACTTGGTTGATTCCGCCAGACGCTCCACAAGCCGCGCATCATGCCGCTACAATTCTTTGGCTTAGCTCAAGATCCGTGCAATTCCCCGCACGCGCCTTCGTTACGAGCTCACTTAGCATCCCGCTAGCTGCTCTATGCTTGATGAATTCTGCCACCCCTATCCATGCATCCGTCCGCTCCCACAGAGATAGATGCCGCAGGCACACATCGCCCCCCGCGAAAACGTTTATTTGCAGGGCGGAGTTGTCGTGGGTGGGTTGTCGTAACAACACGGTAATAGTGCGTGCCCTGCCTGCTGCTCACCGGCGTGAGGCCCAGCGTGGCGCAGAAGCGCGCCTCCACCTCGGCGCGCGTGGACGCCTCGCGCAGGTCGCACCACAGCGCCGCCGCCAGCTGCTGCTGCTGCTGCTGCTGCTGCTGCTGCTGCTGCTGCTGCTGCTGCTGCTGCTGCTGCTGCTGCTGCTGCTGCTGCTGCTGCTGCTGCTGCTGCTGCTGCTGCTGCTGCTGCTGGTCACCGCCGCCCGCACCTCCGCCATCATCATCAGAAGCAGCTGGCGGTGGCGGTGGTGGGTGGGGGTGGCGGTCCAGCAGCCGCCAGCCCACGTCCGCCGCCAGGCAGGACTTGCCCATGCCGCCGTCCGCGCGCAGCAGCACGGAGCCCTGTGTGCATGGGTGCATGCATGCGGGTCAGTGGCAAGTCGTGAGTAGTGGATGTATCGGTGGGTGGGTGGGTGGGTGTGTGACGTGCGGGCATGCTGGGGTATAGTTGGCACGTGCAGCAGGCAGGGGTGCGTGGCTGGAGGGCGGCAGCTTGCGGAGTGATGAGGAGCCAGTGGCCACACGCGTGATCGTGTGTCTTGTGTCGAGCTGGTGCGATTGTGTGTGCGTGCATATGTCATGTGTAATCATGCGCATATTTTCACACACGCCATGTTCGTACAGACGAGCAATCACTGCATGTATGATGATGCCTGCACACTCACCTCTTGCTCCAGGATTGCCACAACCGCCTGCGCATCCTGCTCGCGGCCCCTGTAGCTGGCGGCAAGTGGCGGCAGCTGCTGCTGCCGCGCCCTGACGGCGCCGCCCTCCTTGCCTGCTGCGGCAACGGCGGCGTGGCCCGCCGCACCCACCGCTGCGGCACCCTCGTCCCTGCCACCACCCGTAGCGCCGCCGCCGCCGCCACTGCTGCCACTGCCACTGCTGCCCCCTCTGCTGCTGCTGGCTGCTGCACGCGCGGCATCCGGCTGCTGCTGCCCGGGGCCGCTGGCGGCTACACCGGCACCGCCGCCGCCACCTTCCGCAGCCACCGCCTCCCTGGCCTCCCTGGCCTCCCTGGCCTCCCGCATCACTCGCTCCACCTCGGAGGGAAGGTCCGCGTCTCCGCGGAAGGCGGTCCGCAGCTCCCACACACTCACGGTGTCCCCGTGTTGGGTTCGGCCCAGCGCGTCCTGTGTGTGTGTGTGTGTGTGTGTGTGTGTGTGTGTGTGTGTGTGTGTATGGCCATGATGCACGCACCGTGTGGCTGTGCTGCAGTCTGTGCCTCGCGCTATCGTCTGCATGCGTGCATGCGTGCGTGCGTGCGTGAGAGAAGGGCATCCCGGCGGGGGGCTTTGATTCTTATGAGGCAGAAAGCCAAGAGGAGAGAAGTAGATAGACAGATGCAGAGGTACACACCCAGTGCACTTGCTCGCTCTAGATCGCCGCGCAAGCGCCCTCCCATATGCCCACCCGCCCGCCCGCTGGATGGCCTGCTGGTGTATGAATAAGCATGTGCGCGGGGCGTATATACGTAACTGCCCATAATATTTTATGCGTAAGTACTATACGTTACGTAGGCGTATATTTGTACGTACACGTATATGGCACATCCCTATGTATGAAGTAAGCACGCCTGGGGGCACACCACACAAAGGGGCACACGCATGCACGCACCTGCACCTGCACACACGCACCTGCAGCACTTGCTTGTCGGTCTCATCCCGCAGCAGCCCCCGCAGCTTGGCCACCGCCGCTGCGTCCAGCCCGGCCTCGGACACCAGCTTGTCAGGGAAGTCGGCGCGGAACTCCTCCCTGTGTGGTGTTTGTGAGGTTTGGCAGGCGGCAATAAGACATGTGTGGCGTAATGTGATGAGGCGGTGGTGGGCACAGAGAGAGAGAGAGAGAGAGAGAGAGAGAGAGAGAGAGAGAGAGAGAGAGAGAGAGAGAGAGAGAGAGAGAGAGATGTACGGTAGGTAGATACGGTAGGCTGCCATGCACACGTACGGCGGCATGGCGGCAGTGCGAGGAGGTCGCTTGCTGTGCGCAATGGTCGCTGGGCGGTAATAATGGCGAGAATCGAGATGAGCGCCCCGTACGTCAGTCCATCCCGCCTGATGCACACACCCTCGCTCAATCTCGGGGGTCCCCATCCGAACCCGTCCATCCATGCCGTGTAGTTTTTAGTTCCGCACCTGCCCTCCCGCCCTCCCGCCCTCCCACGCACCATCCGCCCTCCCGCCCACCCACGCACCATCCGCCCTCCCGCCCACCCACGCACCATCCGCCCTCCCGCCCTCCCACGCACCATCCGCCCTCCCGCCCACCCACGCACCATGGCACGGCGCGCATCGTTCCATCGTAGGCCGCCTTCCTGCGCACACACACACACACACACACACACACACACAATACTTAATACTACTCCAGGCAGGGGCTGAGAGCAATTTAAGCAATGCAAGACGCATGGTTAGCCTCCTCTCCGCTCAGAGCAAGTGACGCACCGTAACCGCTATGCCCCGCATGTGAGAAGAGCATTGCCGGAGCCGCGCCGCGCCGCGCCCCCCACCCCCACCCACAGCGCACCCTACCTCTACCGCCACCACCGACGGCCCAGCCCCACCCACCGTGCCCACCCACCCACCAGAAGGTGCGCAGGTCGGGGTGGCGGATGTGGCGCTGGGCGCCGAACGCGTCCAGGTACGACTGCATGCGCGCCCGCACCTGGTGAGAGTACGGCAGTGTGAAGGGTGGCGGGGGCGAGTAAGGGGGAAGGCGGGGGAAGGGGGGGAGGCAGTTGCGGCCGTCGCGGTAGGCAGGGGCAGGAAGCAAGGGGCACGAATGGGCAGTAGCTAGCGACAGCAGCGGTAGCCATGGCAGTAGCTAGCTAGTCCATGCACACGTCCCACATACGTGCACAGCAGTCCCTCACGTCCGTACGACACACGTACGACACGCGTACGACACACGTACCGCTACAATGGTGACCTGCGTGCCCTCGTCCAGGGCATCCACAACCTGGGAGCGAGGTGGGAGGCAAGGGCGGGCGTGTGGGGTTGCGGCACGTGCATGGAAGGAAGTCACACAACCACAGGCGCACCACAAGTAGGTGCAAGTCATCAGGCAACACCATGACCAGGCGACACCACCACCAGGCCGACACAATCAACGCACGGCACAGCGCGGCGCGGCACCTGCTGCAGTTTGGCGTCGTCGCCCATCACCACCTCCAGCCCGCCCAGCGCCTCCATCGCCCGCCGCGCGTCAGCCACCGGGTCCTGTTGGTGGTGCCGCGCGTGCGCATGGCGGTCGCGTGATTGAGGCCACAGAAGTACGGTATGTGCGGGAAGAGTATGTTATGAGGACAGAGTTAGGCACGTACGTCAGTCGGTAACAAGCCAGTCGGCCACAAGCCCAGTGGGGCACGCATTTCACAAGCGCGCGAGTGAGCTGCGCGTGTGGGTGGATGGGGGGGGGGTGGGGGCGTACCACGGAGGCCCACTCATCACGACCCGGAGGCGCCTCCGTCCTTCCCCTCCGCCAAGTGCGCGCCCCCCCCCCCACCCACCTACCCCCTTATTACATCACCACCTACCCCCTTATCACATCACCACCTACCCCCTTATCACATCACCACCTACCCCCTTATCACATCACCACCTACC
>JAEHOD010000152.1:20000-32500 GCA_016834595.1 Chlamydomonas schloesseri | reverse complement strand
CTGTATGCCACTGCCACCCACCTGTTCCAGCCGCCCGCTGTCCGCCGCCACCGCCTCCAGCCCACCCAGCTGTTCCACCAACTTGCGTGCGGCCGCGGAGGGGTCCTGGGGGCAGCAGCAGCAGCAGCAGCAGCAGCAGCCGCAGCATAGCAGCAGTAGCAGTGACAGCAGCAGCATAGCAGCAGGCATGGACAATTGGACACACATACACCGGCGCGTGCGTCGGTAGCGGGCGGGCGAGGGGGCGGGGCATCATGCTTAGCCAGCCAGCCAGCAATGTGGGTGGTACGGTAATTGCGGATGTATGTATGTTGGGTGGTGTGCCACAGGGATGCACACAGATGACAGTGATATGGCAGGAGCAACGAAGGCGCTCGGCATGGGGCCGCCGCGGTGCGGGCGACGACAGTGCTATCTAGCTGCTGCACTACTGCAGCAGGTCGGTGTATGTGTAGCACCAAGCAAGGTCAAGTAAGCAGGCAGCACCAAGTACGTAAGTAAGGACAGGGCCGCACTTCACGCACTACCCGGCTTCACACCAGTAGGCCCCCCCTCTCCCCGCCCGCCCCCCCATTGGGTTGCAATGGTCGCTTTGGTTTCTGGAATGAACTACACCCCCCCATATACACACACACACACAGTGTCGACCCTTTCCCTTGTGCTTTTCTAACACACACATACACACCTCGTACACATGCCGCTGCCTCAGGCGCTCCAGCGCCGCGCGTGTGGCGCCCTGCGCCTGCTGTATGAGGGCGTTGGTGTCCGCGGCCAGCGCCGTCTGAAGCGCCGAGTTCAGGTGGTTCATCTGGTGGTGGTGGTGGTGGAAATGGGTGGTGGGGAGCAGGGGAGGTAGAGCGGGGAGAGGGAGCAGAACGGATGGTGGCGGTGGTGGGGGTGGGGGTGGTGGTGGTGGGGCGCGGAGCGGAGCCGCGGGGCGCGCACATACACATATGCTCATATCAGCCGGCCAAACACAAATAAACAGAAGGAGGGAGAGGGTGGCAGCCGCATACATGCATACGTGCGCAACTAATGCGGTCTTTCGCCGTGCGTGTGGCCACCACCTGCTGCTGCTGCCCGCCGGTCCACGCACTCCGCCGTGCAGGCCTGCCCTGTGCGTGTCCCCCGGGACCGGGACTTATCGGGTTGTGGGAATGTTTTCGAGTTTTTTCCTCCTCCTTCTCCCATATTAGGCCACGCTCACCTCCTCGCTCTTATGCATTGGGTTTGGTTTAGTTTGGGCTGGTAACCACAACCCCCCCCTTGTTGTGGGAATGTTCGCGAGTGTTCTCCTCCTCCTCCCATATTAGGCCACGCTCACCTCCTCGCTCTTATGCATTGGGTTTGGTTAGTTTGGTTTAGTTTGGGCTGGTACCCCCCGCCCTCTTGGATGGCTACCCCCGCCCTCTTCCCCGCTGCTGTCTATCTGAGGCGACCCCACCATACACGCGCCCCCACCCCCGCCGCTTCTGCACCCAGCCACGTGCACAGGCAGGCAGGTACACACGCACCTCGTCCCCCAGGGACTCGTAGTGGGCCTGGTCGCGCCCCACCGTCAGCAGCCGCACCAGGCAGTTGCGCTGCCGGTAAGCGCACGCGTAGGCCTTGGCGTTCTGCAACGCAGCAGCAGCAGCAGGTGCGCGGCGGCGGCGGCGGCGGCGGCAGCAGGCGCGGAATCGGAAGAGTCTTACTAAGTTAGAACAGCCGTAATACTAAGTGATGAGCCTTAACCTACCTCCGCAATGATGTAAATAAGGTCCTTACGAGTTACAACTACGCAGGATTTGACTGAATCCTTTACCCACTTGCACTTCTACTGTAAGCATGCATGTTAGCGCCTGGCGCCACACGTGCGTGCGCCCGCACGCTCACACCCACCCACCCACCCGCCCACCGCCCTCACGCCCCACCCGCGTCCACCCACCCACCCATCCATTGCCCACCTCCAGAAGCTGTTTGTACTGCGCCACAATCTCCTTGTACTTGTTGCGAGTCTGGGGTTTCAGCAAAAATCCAAAGACAGGAAAGAGGACAAAGATTGACGAATGAACGAATGAAGGGCTGCTGCGGGCTGTGCCCCGCCGCCGCCGCCACCGCCGCCGTGTGCAGCATGCCGTTCCCCTACCTGCCGCCGCCGGCTCTGCCCCATCACCACTGCGCCCTGCCCTGCCCGCTAGCCTGCCTCTCCCTCCGAAGGCTTCAAAGCAGCAGCCAGCCCACGCTCACCGAACGCCGCGCGCCGCACGCCCATGCTGCCTGCTGCCTGCTGCCAGCTCCGACCACCCACCCACTGCCGGGCCCACCCGCCTAGCTCCGCACCCGCCCCTCCGCCCTCCCCACCCGCACCCTCCTCCTCGACCTCCTCCTCGCCCTCCTCCTCGACCTCGCCCTCGCCCTCCTCCCACCTGCAGCTCCTGCGCGTACGCGGCCAGCAGCTGCAGGAAGGCGCCGCAGCGCTCCGCCAGCGCCTGCAGGTTGCCGTGGTTGGCGATGGCGCCCTCGACCTGAGGGAGGGGAGGGGAGGGGAGGGGAGGGAGTGCATGTGCAGCAGGGGTAGGTGTTTGCAGGGGTGGTTGGGGTTGGTGCTGGGTCAGGACGGGGCCAGAACGCACGATGGTAATGGTGGTGTTGGTGTTGGTGTTGGTGTTGGTGTTGGTGGTGTTGGTGGTGGTGTTGGTGTTGGTGGTGGTGGTGGTGTTGTTGTTGTTGTTGTTGTTGGTGGTGGTGGTGGGGGGGGGCGGTGGTGGTGGTGGCGGTGGTGGTGGTGGGGGCGGTGGTGGTGGTGGCGGCGGTGGTGGTGGTGGTGGTGGTGGTGGTGGCGGTGGTGGTGGTGGTGTTGGTGTTGGTGTTGGTGTTGGTGTTGGTGGTGGTGGTGGTGGTGCATAACCCCTGCTGGGTGGCTGGGTGGGAGGTACGGGGGAGGAGGGAGGCTGGCATGGCTCGCTCGCTCGCACCTAGTAGCTAGCTAGCTACCTGATTCAGTAGCTGCAGCAGCAGGTTGCACGCCTTGTCGCCTGCGCATGTGCATGAAGCACAGATGAAACACACATACCACCATCATCATCATGCCCACACAAACACACACACACCTTGTGCTTTCCTAACACACACACACACACATTGTGGTCTCTAACACGCATAACACGCATATCGGGGGCATGAGGGCCTGGGCCCTTGGTAAAGCCGCCCCTCTTTCAGGAGAGGAGCCACGCATGGCGGCAGCAGCAGCGGCGGCGGCTCATCACAAGTGCGCCTGCTGGCTGCTGGTTGCTCATAACACCGCATATCAACCTAGGCCCCAGCCCACCAGCCCCCTAGCCCCCCAGCCCACCAACCCCCCCCCGGCACTTCATTATTGATTAAACACCATCCATGGATGGCTATCCCCCAGCCCGCCCCCAGGCCCCCGCAGCCCCCCCCCCAAAGCCCCCCACCCAGCCAGTCATTATTACGGTACCTGGGAAGGGCAGGTACGGCCCGGCCTTCTCCGCACTGTACCGCAGCAGCCGCACCGCCTTGCTGAGCACCTCCTGCAAGCGAGAGAGAGAGAGGGCGTGTGTGTGTGTTAATGAAAACAAAACAAACGGGGAGAAGCCCGCTCCAACGCTCCGTGTGTGCAGTGCACGTGTGTGTGTGTGTGTGTGTGTGTGTGTGTGTGTGTGTGTGTGTGTGTGTGTGTGTGTGTGTGTGTGTGTGTGTGTGTGTGTGTGTGTGTGTGTGTGTGTGTGTGTGTGTGTGTCACGCACCGTCTTTGAGCGCCCCTCCGCCGTGGGGTCCCGCTCGCCAACAGCAGGCCTGCTGGCGCCGCCGCCCTGCTGCCCGCTCTCTGCGCCTGCACCGCCACCCCTTCCGCCTGCCCCTCCTCCCTCTCCGCCGCCATCAACAGTCGCATCGCCCGCGTCTTCCTCCCCCCGCCGTGAGGGAGAGGCCGTGGCGGATGGCGGACCGACGGCCGGGGTCGCGATGCTGCTGCTGGGGGACTGGGAGGATCGCAGAGGCTGGCGCGCCGCGGACTGCTGTTGGGACTGCTGCTGTTGCTGCTGCTGTTGTTGCATGGCTCGATCCCGGTACGCGATGATGCGCCGGGCGTCAGCGGCGGGAACGCCCTTCTCTACCAAATACTGAGGGGTGCGGGGGGTAAAGGGGGTCAAAGTGAAGATGCGGTGGTGTGAGTGTATCTCCACGTGTGCATGTGTGCGCGTGGGTGTTCTGGACGCGTCAGGCGTGGGCGCCCAAGGGAGTGGGAGTATGACGTGAGCAGACTCGGCCGGTACGTGTGTACGTACGTACGTACGGATCCTGAGCCGCGGCAAAGGCCAGGGTGTGGCCGACTGGGTGCCATTAAGCTGTCAGGGCCGCCGTCAGGTAGGTTCGCGGGACTCGCGGCGCCCCACGCCCCACGCTCTGCACACTGCGCCGCCCGCACCCAACCGCGTTAGTTCCACAGGGGGGGGAGGTGGGCGGCGCTGCTGCCACGCACGCAAGCGCCCGCCCGCTCGCCCGCCCGCTCACCGACAGGGTCCACGTCGCCACCACGTAGCCCTCCTCCGGCAGCAGCTGCGCGCCGTAGGCCTGAACGCCGGGAACCAGCCGCTGGAACCAGCCCGACACCTCCTGAAAAGAAATGAACACATGAGCAACAGAAACCATACCATCGCCACCTGCATTTCGGTGCATGCACCTGCTGCTGGCTGCGCAATCTTGTGCATGTACGGTGTTATACCAGTGCGTGCACAAGTGGGGAAGCTTGCTCGGCGAGGGCAGGGCGGCAGGCCTCTCAGCGCAAGGCACGAAGGGCGAACATGCATGGCGCGGCAGGGGCCGCTGCTGCGCGAGAGGCGCGGTGCGTTGGTGGGCAGGGGCTGCGAGGTGAAGCAGAAGGCTGCCGAGGCAATCGCCAAAGTATGCTTAAGGTTTCTTGTGAGGCTTTCAAGGAGCCCATCAGCAAACAAATTAACTGCAACTCATGGCGGTGTCCCGCAAACTGCTTTATATGGAAGAGACAATGTGCGTCACACATGCCGCACCTCCCGGTCCCAGTCACTGAGCGGCAGGTCTTGGGCTGGATCCCGGGAGGCCTTGCTCCACTCCACATATATTGGCGAGGCGCCGGGCGGCTGCTGAATCGAAGCACCACAACCCATTGCCTGGTTGCCCACACTAACCCGGCCCTTGTGGTGTCTACAGACAAAGCAACTATGGCGCGAGAGCCCGGTCTGCTGAACTTGGCAATAGTTGTAAAAAAATGTACATGTGACTTGAGGGTCAGCTTGAGGGTCGGCCGCCGACCAATGCTGGTCGCGCAGTCTCGAGCCTCAACTATATACATAGTCGCATGGACGATACACTTATTGCAAACTGGTGCAAAAAAACGCAGGTGCCGTTGGTCACGGCACGAACCCTACCCCGCCTGTGCCCCCGTCCCCCGTCCCCCCAGCCCCGCGCCTACACACCTACACACCTAACAGGCAGCTCCCCCCTGCTGGCGACCGACCTGCCCTCCGTCGGCGCTGGCCATGGACCCCCACCACGAAGCTGGCGCCGCTCTAGGGCCGGGTTCAGTCTGACACGCTCACGTGACGGCAGCGATTGACGACGCCATGGAGGGCCAGGGGTGGAGGACGTACCGCGGCGGCGTGGCCGCTGGTGTGCGTATGCCGCCGGTGGCGCCGCCGGCTGGTGTACGGCGGCCGCGCGCTGAGCGCCGCCGGGCTGATGAGTTGGCGCGGTTTACGACGTGCACCTGCACCTGTGCTGCTGCGTGCTAGCTGCTGTGTGGGCCCATGAACGACCCAGCGCGCGCAGCAGCTAGCAGGGTCCGCTAGCCCGCTACCACCGCTGGTTAATGACACTAGTGACACCGGTCAGGATGGGGCTAGGACCAGTCACTACCAAGCAACTAAGTACAAAAAACACCGTGCATCACCATCGGCACGTAGCCGGTCGCGACAGCCCGGAGCGCGCCCAGCCCAGCGGTCAGCACCGTATGTACAGCTTTCAGCCCACTGGCGGTGTCGGGCCGGCTTTAGTCAGCGGTTCCCGTCCGTCTGAGGTAATGTGGCCGCTCACTCCTCCTTACCGCTCACCCTCCTCTCGTGCTGCTGCTTACTAGAAACGACGTCAACTTCCAGTCGGTTTCACATTTCGCATTCGCAATTTAGCGCGCGTCCGTACATACACCTCTTCCTCTTCACTCACATTAACCACCATGCCAGCAGCAGACGCCAGACGGCAAAGTCACGCATGCACGCTCACGCCAAGGCTCACGCACGAAATCTCCTCGCGGGAAAAGCTCCGTCCGCCATGCGCACATAAATAGCTAGCTTGAGTGGTCACACAACTGTCACGACTATGTGCCGGTTTCGGGCTAGCATATTCATCCGCTCTAGGTACCTCCACGGGCAATCAGCCCTCGCAGCAGACCTGCGACGACTGCACAGGCAGTCTTGTCCCCTGCGTGTATATATGCCCTGTTCATCGCTCGCAAGCTCTGCGGATTTGGGGTCGGGCTGATCTGATGCTTGTACAGCACCAGTAGTGCGCCGCCTGCGTCAGCCCCGATAGCAATCCGCAACCCAGTATCAGCGGACAGTCTTAGGGTGGGTTAACCTAACCGACTAACCCCACAACAACACTCTTCTATCCCTGTAAACATCTTAAGAGACGGTGTTCACCGGGATGGTAACGAATGCGGAAGGGGTATGTAGACGCTGGTTACAGGGATAGAAGGGTGTGGTTGTGGGGTTAGTCGGTTAGGTTACCTAACCTGGGCGCAACGCTGGTGGCACTCTTCGAACGCCTGGACCCTGACCCAGCTGGCAGCGGCGGCAGGCGGGCGGGCAGGCGGGCGGCAAGTGGATGGGTCTGGTCTGGTCGGTTGGCGGCGTATGTGAGTGTGAGGGCAGGCGCGCACCGCAATGCCGAGCGGTGGCACCTGAGCTACTGGCAGCGCGCACACAGACGCCGACATGGAGCGCGGCGGTGGCGGCGGCGGCGGCGATGGCAGCAGTGTACCGTTGTGTCTTGTGAGCCTTGCCGCTGCCTGTGGCAGCTCCACGAGGGCTCAGGCATGCAGGCGGCCGTGGTGGTCTCTCCGCGCCCCGTCAGTGGCAGCACGGCACCAGTGCGGCGATAGCGGCGATGTCTTCGTCGGCGGCGGCGACCGCCCATGCCATGTGGGTGGGTGGGTGGAGTCTGGGGCTGCGGGCCGCAGCACTCGTGTGTGGCGGAGGTGGTGGTGGCGGCGGACAGGCGGCGGCGTGACGCTACAGTAATAATGAGGCGAGGTGTCGCAGTCATAATAGCAAGAAGACATCCCCCCCTACTGTTACAAACATGCAACATGATAGCAAGGCGACAATGGGCGCGCTGGGGGTAGCGGCCGTAGATGTGTGGCGGACTGACGGCGGCAGCCGCGGCAATGGCATTGGCTGCAGTGGCGAGGTGTGGGCGGCAGTAGCAAAGAAGTAGCTGTCGAGGGGCCGCCCCCCTTCCCTTGCTTGCGGACTGGATCACTGGAGTGACCTGAGTGCTGCGGAGGCTTGTGGGTCTCAACTCTCAAGCAAATAAAGAGGCGACCGTGCAGCGTGAGGGTGGACGGGGGTTGCAGGAGGCCTCTGCTCGGGTCAAAGGGGGCGGCGCGCTCGTGCGGGGCGGATGACGCATCCCTACGCAGTCGGGGCATGTGGTCCTTTTGTCGGCGGTGAACGCTTTTGCATGTTCTCCTCGCACTGTGCGCCGAATCTCTTTACGATTCTGCGCCGCCCGACTTCGTAGCGGCAGCCCCCATTCGCAACAAGAGCCCAACGCTGCTCCGTCTGCTTCAGAACCCAGGATCAGGGGAAGCAGTTCAGACGGAGCAGCGGTGGGCTCTTGTTGCGATTGGGGGCTGCCGCTACGAAGTAGGGCGCAGAATCGTAAAGAGATTCGGCGCACAGCGCGAGGAGAACATGCAAAAGCGTTCAGCGCTGGCAAATGGTGTTCCCGCCCGCGGACCGCCGTAGCAGCACTCCACCAGCTGCGGCGCCCCGGCCGCACCAGGCCGCGAAGTCGACTTCACCTGTGCGTCAAAGCTTGAGCCCGCGCCATGGCTGACCAGGGCGGCGCCGGCCCGTCGCGGCCTCCGGTGAGAGTTCTTGGCACGGCGGGTCATCGTCAGAGCCGAGGGCCGACGGGTCGCGCATGGGTCATGGCCAGGGCGGAGTTAGTCGCGCTTGCGCCCGCCCAAGCCTCCTTTGCCATACATATTGCACTTGCCTGCATATTCGCAGCATGGCCGCCTTACCAAAGCACGCACAAGCGTTCAGGGTTCAGACGGCCTTGCACTACTCGCCCGGCCTTCTAGACTTGTTAGAGTCCCGCTCTTGCCGCAAACGGCAGCGCCTGGCAAGCAGCGCGAAGGCAAGCCCTTTGCATTTGAGGTTTGTTGCTCACGGTGAGGCAGAATTGCCAATTCGGTTGCTCGTTCCATTTCCTCCGCCGACAACAGGGCCCGCAGCGAGGACGCGACGCCGATGAGGAGGTGAGCTTGATACAGGTCGATAGAGTGCAGGGCTGGCGTTTCGCGGCACATACCCGTGGCGTTGTTCGCGCATGTCCTCCCGTTCAGTCTCCGCGCGCGTATTGCCGCGTGCAGGAGCGCGACGCGACGTGCGACGCGAAGCGCAAGCAGAGCCTGGAGGTACTCAAGAAGTACCAGGAGCAGCGGCGGCAGCAGCTCCAGGCGCAGCTAGCGCAGCTGGAACAGGCCGAGTGGGCAGCGGCGCTGGCTGTGGACGACGCGGCGCTGGCGGGCGGTGGCGAGCCGGCCCAGGGCCTGGACACGGTGAGCGCCGCCTGGGGCCTGGGGCCTGGGGCTTGGGGCAGCAGGCAGTGTGGGGCTGCGTTGTGTGCTGTGGGCACGTCCTGCGGGCAACATCGTTACGACCCCGGACCGATGGGGCCCCTCGGCTCAAGTCGATGCACACAGCCCGTTGTCTGCCAGTTGTCTGCCATTGTCTGCCGTTGTGTGCCAGAACGCTGACGTTTGTAACGTTGCAAGTCTGCCGTATTGCTCTGGCTACGGGCCTGTACTGACCAGCCCTCCGCTGACGTTGTGCCCTCACCCCTTCCCGCACCTGCGGCCCACAGAGCGGTGCCACGAGTGGAGGTGCGGCGGGAGCAGCCGCTGCGGCGACGGCGGTGGGAGGTGCCGGTGCGGCCGCTGCCCAGCTGCCGCTGCAGCAGGCGGGGTCTGACCCCTCCGTGCGCGGCAACCAGCGGGAGGCGTCGCACGACTCCTCCTCGGTCAACGTGCAGCAGCTGCGTGCCCCGCCCCGGTGAGGTGAGGCGCGTCAGGTGTGGGGAGGTGAGGTGGGGCGAGGTGCGAGGCGGAAGGTACGGGAAAGGGGCAGGGGTGGTGGTGAGCACAGCACGGCTCGGCATGCGTGTCATTGTCACAGCGGGCCGTTGGAGCTACAGAGGGGGGACGGGTGGGGGGCGTGTCGGACGTGCCGGGGTGTCGCACCGTGGCATGAAGTTGGGTTTCGAAGCGGCGCGGTGGGGGAAGGCCAAGGTGAGGCGTGCCATCGTTGTGGCGGCAACCCCCCGCCCGCCCATCTTCTTCCCCACGTCACCAGACTCTCTCCCCTCCTCCCTCGCCCCGCGCCCCAAAGGTCCAAACCTGCACGCGGCAGTACGACGGATCGGATAACGATGGTGTAACAGCGAGCCATGGGTGGGGGCCAGCAGCTGAGCCGTGGGCGGCGATGTGGCCGCGGCGGCATGCGGCAGGGCGGCGGCATGCATGCAGCAGGCGGCGGGCGGCGACTGCTGCACCGGTGGTGGTAGTGGGTGGTATCATGAGGTGTGGGCAACCCCATACGCCGGCACAGCACCCACCCACCCACCCACTGCGTGCCACCGCACCCACCGATTTGCGGTGATGGCGATGCAGCGGTGAATTCATAGCGTGAATGGTGGCGATGGTGATGGCGATGGGGATTAGTGGGCGTGGCGGCGGCAGGTACGGGCATCCGGGGCGGCAGGGGCTCAGGCGGGAGCAGGGCACCGCTACTGCGACCGCTGATGCCGCCGCCGCCGCTGCCACTGCCCCGGGAGGGCACTGCTGGCGCCGCCGCCGGGGGCCACAATGGGCCCACATTATACCGCACCAACACCACACGGGCGGCGGTGGCGGCAGGTGGCGGCGGTACTGCGCAGCGGCGGCCTCTGGTGGCTTGGGCAGCCCTGCAGCCATGATGCCGCGGCCGCGGCCGCTGTCGGCTGCACACCTGGGCGCAACGCTGGTGGCACTCTTCGAACGCCCGGACCCTGACCCAGCTGGCAGCGGCGGCAGGCGGGCGGGCAGCAAGTGGATGGGTCTGGTCTGGTCGGTTGACGGCGTATGTGAGTGTGAGGGCAGGCGCGCACCGCAATGCAATGCCGAGCGGTGGCACCTGAGCGACCGGCATCGCGCACACAGACGCCGACATGGAGCGCGGCGGCGGCGGCGGCGGCGGCGGCAGTGTACGGTACCGTTGTGTCTTGTGAGCCTTGCCGCTGCCTGTGGCAGCGTCACGCAGGCTCAGGCATGCAGGCGGCGGTGGTGGTCTCTCCGCGCCCCGTCAGTGGCAGCACGGCACCAGTGCGGCGATTGCGGAGATGCCTTCGTCGGCGGCGGCGACCGCCTGGCCCGCCGGCCAGCCCACGCCATGTGGTTGGGTGGAGTCTGGGGCTGCGGGCCGCCGCACTTGTGTGTGGCGGAGGTGGTGGTGGCGGCGGACAGGCGGCGGCGTGACGCTACAGTAGTAATGAGGCGAGGTGTCGCAGTCATCAATAGCAAGAAGGAATCCCCCCCTACTGTTACAAACATGCAACATGATAGCAAGGCGACAATGGGCGCGCTGGGGGTAGCGGCCGTAGATGTGTGGTCAAGCAAATGAAGAGGCGACCGTGCAGCGTGAGGGTGGACGGGGCTTGCAGGAGGTCTCTGCTCGGGTCAAAGGGGGCGGCGCGCTCGTGCGGGGCGGATGACGCATCCCTGCGCAGTCGGGGCATATGGTCCTTTTGCCAGCGGTGAACGCTTTTGCATCTTCTCCTCGCACTGTGCGCCGAATCCTTTTACAATTCTGCGCCCTACTTCGTAGCGGCAGCCCCCATTCGCAACAAGAGCCCACCGCTGCTCCTGAGTTGGGCTTCTTGTTGCGAATGGGGGCTGCCGCTACGAAGTAGGGCGCAGAATCGTAAAGAGATTCGGCGCACAGTGCGAGGAGAAGATGCAAAAGCGTTCACCGCTGGCAAATGGCGTTCCCGCCCGCGGACCGCCGTTGCAGCACCCCACCAGCTGCGGCGGCCCGGCCGCACCAGGCCGCGACATCGACTTCACCTGTGCGGCAAAGCTTGAGCCCGCGCCATGGCTGACCAGGGCGGCGCCGGCCCGTCTCGGCCTCCAGTAAGAGTTCGTGGCACAGCGGGTCATGGCCAGGGCGGAATCAGTCGCGCTTGCGCCCGCCCAAGCCTCCTTTGCCATACATATTGCATTTGAATATTTTCGCAACATGGCCGCCTTACCAAAGCACGCACAAGCGTTTAGGGTTCAGCGCGGCCGCTGCCCAGCTGCCGCTGGAGCAGGCGGTGTCTGACCCCTCCGTGCGCGGCAACCAGCGGGAGGCGTCGCACGACTCCTCCTCGGTCAACGTGCAGGGGCATGTGGCGATGCCGTCAGCGGAGGCGGAGGTGCAGGCGCAGGCGCAGGCGCAGCCGGAGGCGCAGGCGCAGGCGCAGGCGCAGGCGCAGGCGCAGGCGCAGGCGCAGGCGCAGGCGCAGGCGCAGGCGCAGGCGCAGGCGCAGGCGCAGCCGGAGGCGCAGGCGCAGGCGCAGGCGCAGGCGCAGGCGCAGGCGCAGGCGCAGGCGCAGGCGCAGGCGCAGGCGCAGGCGCAGGCGCAGGCGCAGGCGCAGGCGCAGGCGCAGGCGCAGGCGCAGGCGCAGGCGCAGGCGCAGGCGCAGGCACAGGCGCAGGCACAGGCGCAGCCGCAGCCGCAGCCGCAGCCGCAGCCGCAGCCGCAGCCGCAGCCTCAGCCTCAGTCGCAGCCGCAGCCGGAGGCGCAGCCGCAGCCGCAGCCGGAGGCGCCGGCGCAGGTGTAGAGGGGACCTGTGGCTGGCGAGGGGCGAGGGGCGTGCTTTGGGCCACCGCGGTGTGCGTGTGGCTTGCGGATCTGGCCTGGGGAGTGGACCGTGTGTGTTTGTGTGTGTGTGGGGGGGGGAGGGTATATGCCTGAGCCCAAAGAGAAATCATCACCAGAAAGGGGGGGGGCGGCCGAACCACCTGGGGGCACCTCATTTGCATCACCACGCGCCCAGCCGCCACGTGCCCGGCCTGCGCACGGCATGAGGGGTGACATCGCCAGTGTCGATTGATTGTTGTTTTTATTGCGCCTTGGATATGTGTGTGCTTTCCTTTTACGTCTGGCCTATGGAGGCGCCGAGGCAGGCGCCCTGTGATCGTGGCGGTCAAGCGT
>JAEHOD010000152.1:0-15000 GCA_016834595.1 Chlamydomonas schloesseri | reverse complement strand
TGCTGGCGGCGGCGTAAGAGGTCGAGGGCGCCATGTCGGGCGGACAGATGTCGTACGGACCCTCCTACGTGATGGATGGTAGGTAGATTCGTGTGGGGGTTCCATGCATTGAAGTTAATGACGGGGGGGGGAGAGGGGAGGTTGCGGTCGGGGTGAGGTTGAGGGTTAGGCTTAGGGGCAGGGTTAGGCTTGGGCATACGGTTAGGGGTTAGCGCACAACTGTCGTCCCATGACCCTTCGTTAGGCAGCCGTGAGACAGGATGAGGCATGCGTGCGATCTGGCAACGGCACGAAGCCATTGGCATTGAGTTGTGCATCCATGCGAATCCAAGCACGCTGCCGAGGCCGGCTCATGTTTGACGGAACCCTGGCTAACGAGCGAACGGAGCGGAGCGCACCCGGCTGTGGCTCACAATCAGCGGCCGTGTGCGCTTGTGCGGCTGCCGCCGCTGCCCCGCCTGCTGCTGCCAGGGCTCCTGGCCAGGCTCCCCTTCCGACTCCTCCCACCCCACGACCGCTGCTGCTGCTGCTGTCCGTCCCTCTCTCCTCCCATGCCCCGGAGCGGCCGCCAGCCCCAGCCCCAGCCCCGCCTGTGCCACCGCCCCAAACTCCGCCGTCTGTGCCGTCACTGCCCCAGCCGGCGCCGCCACCGCCCCAAGCCGCGCCGCCGCCGCCGCCGCCGCCGCCGCCGCCGCCGCCCGCTGCTGGGCGCGAGTGTTTCGCGGAGCGGCGCCGAGCGAGGGGAAGTCGTGGTCTGTTAGGCCGGGGCCGGGGCGGCCTGGCACCGGCCCCCAGCCGGCCGCTGCTGCTGCTGGCGCTGCTAGTCCTGCTGCTGCTGGTGCTGTTGGTGCCGCGCTCGACGAGGGGCGGCCCCATGCCGCCACGGGCGCGTGCCAAGGTGAAGCCACCAATCCGCCAGACCCCGGCGGCGGGCACCCATGGCTGGAGGGCGGCTGCTGCTGCTGCTGCTGCTGCTGAGAGGCCGGCAGCGCTACTGCCATCACGTGGTCCGCCGCGGGTGCTACAGCCGTAGCTGTGGCGGCAGCTGTGGCTGGTCCTGCTGGAGGTGCTGGAGGCGAGGAGGCACCGGCGGTTGTTGCCGTGTGGGGCTGGGGCTGGGGCTGGGGTTGGGGTTGGGAGGCGGTGGACGTGGAGGATGCGGAGGAGGAGGACAGCCATGCGCCCAGGCCGCGCGCGTATCTGAGCAGGTCGCGTGTGCTCATGGGCGCCGCTGCGGGCGGGGTGCTGATGCTGTGGTTGGTGGTGGTGGCAGTGGCCGGTGTGGGGGTGCTGTGGGTGATGGCGGTGGTGGTTGTGCAGACCACGGGTGCTGCGGGCGCGTTGCTGCTGCCGTCGCCGGCGTGGCCGCTGTCGGCTTCCCGAGCTCCAACTGCTTTCCATGATTCCACAGTGGCGGGCAAGCTTGTAGGTAGTAGGGGAGCATTACCCTCAAGCGATATGCCGGTCTGGCAAGGCCCGCTCGGCGCCATTCCGGCGGGCAATGTTCCGCCCCGGTCAGCAGGCAAGCCCGCTTGATGTTCCAAATGCTCGCTTTGGGAGCCATGTATGCAAGCATTTGGATCTGGTGCCAAAAAGCCAGCGGCGAGCGCAAGGCTCTTCGCGAATGCAGGATTCTGGCCGAAAAGTAGCTCGCGAGTAGATATCGATTGACTCATTGTAATTTTACGATTACATCACGAATCCTACTTTGAAGCAGCTGATAACGGGTGACAGTCTTTTGAGGCTCCTATTGTTTTGCGCGCGCATGGTTTAGCGGCTGGAACCAGCTTTACATTCTGCCCATGTGCTGACTCGCTGCTAAGAAAGCCAGGCATGGGACTGCACGCAAACTTGCGGACCCTTGGGTCATCCGGCCATTCCCACCCGATCCCCTCCCCCGCAAACCCAATCCCGCAACCCCCCCCCCCACGCCCTTCGCCCGCCCTTACTTACCTCCCTGCCACCCAACCTCACTCCTCCCCCTCGAGGCCCTTCCCCCCAAGTTGCCCCTCCCCCCTCTCCTTCGCCCCTCCCCCCTGGCCCCCGCTTCGCAGTTTGTTTCTCACCGGGACTCTACCAGTAACCCCCTGGCCCCCGCCTACCTGCTCCTGCGCCTCTCCCAGCAGCGCGCCACCCATCAGCTCGTCCAGCACCAGCTCCGCCCCGAACGCGTCGAACTCCGACCCCAGCTCGTGCTGCACGCGCCCGCCGCCGCCGCCGCCGCCACCTCCCACCGCGCGGCCTGGGGGGTTGCAATGGGGGGCGGGGCGCAAGGGAGCCCCAGCACATATGAAGGTCATGGCTCAAGAGGAAAACACCACAATTGCGGAATCGGGGACGGGGCCGCGCAAGGGAGTCATCTATGCCGCGAGCGCCGGGTAGGCTGTAGGACGCCCTGTGCCCACGCATCGAGCAATCGCGGCTCGCCGCACCTACCTGCGTACCGCGCCTTGGCACCCTCCGCGCCCGCCGGCCCGCTCCGCCCGGCGCCGCCCTTCCCTGCGGCCCCCTTGTCTCCCCCAGCTCCCCCCGCCCCCTTCCCGGCGCCGCCGCCGGGGGTGGGCACAGGCAGGAACAGGGGTGCTGCCGCCGGCGCACCGTCACCGCCACTGGCTCCGCCCAGTGCGGTGAGGGCTGCGGGGTTGAGGCACGCCTTCATTCGCCGCAGCGACTCCAGGGCCGCCTCTACTTGTTCCTTGGTGGGGCCGCCCGCCTGGGACAGGGGAGGGGAGGGGAGGGGAGGGGAGGGGGGGTGGAGGTGGCGTGCTTGCATGTCAGGACAGGTCAGGGCATGTGGCAGGTGGCAGGTGAGGGGGATGGTGGCAGTGCTGGCAGTGCTGGCAGTGGTGGTGGGTGGTGGCAGTGGTGGTGGTGGCAGTGGTGGTGGTGGCAGTGCTGGCAGTGGTGGTGGTGGTGGTGGTGGTGGTGGTGGTGGTGGTGGTGGTGGTGGTGGTGGTGGTGGTGGTGGTGGTGGTGGTGGTGGTGGTGGTGGTGGTGGTGGTGGTCGTAGTGATGGTCACATAACAGTTACACACATTAGTGGCGATGCCACTGCTGGCTAGGGCTACCAAGCCCTAACGTAGGGCAAGCGCGTTTTGCGCGTTCCCCCTCTAGGCACGCTCGACACAGCAGGGGAGAAGGCCCCAGTCCTGGTCAAGACACGAGAGACGCACGGGCTAGCCCACTATGATGGTGGCGGATTTGGCTAGACCGCTACTCCTGTGGCTGAGGTGTACGGTAATCTCCAGATCATGGCGATCACGCAGATTCACCGGCAGCCGCCATTATTTCAAGCGTTCAAACTGGCCAGGCCCAACACCAGGCCCAACTGCAGAGGAGGGGGTGCATGAGACACGTGGCGCGACCAGGGGGCGACAACGGGGCGGCCACCCACTGCCACTGCCACCCACCCACCGCCACCCACCCACCCACCCCCACTGCCACCCACTGCCACCCACCGCCACCCACCGAGGCCATGCTGTTGCCGCGGAAGGCCACGCCCTCGCCGTACCCAGCGCTGCCGCCGGGGCCGTCCGTGTAGCGCAGCGCGTCCGCGGCGGCGGCGGCGCGCGCGGCGGCGGCGGCCGCCTCCGCCGCCTGCCGCGCCGCCTCCTCCTCCGCCTTGCGCACGTCCTCATCCAGCACCACCTGCGGCGGCGGCGGCGGCGGCGGCGGCGGGGGTTCCATGCATGTTGGGGGGGGGGGGAGGGTCATACATGTTTAATTAATGACGAGGTAGACGTAGAAGAGATGTCGGGGGGCGGCGGGGGGCGGCGGGGGGCGGCGGGGGGCGGCGGGGGGCGGGGCGGTCCATGCATGCATGATAGATAGATAGATGGATGGATGCGGTCGTTACGGCCGTTGGAGGAGATTCGCAGCTGGTGCAGCTTGCAAGATCCGAGCGACCGAGCCCGACCCCCGTGTGGATGCCACCCAAGCCGGGTGCACGTCCTGTCGTGTGAACACCGGCAGGCGCCATCGGCCCTCCCGCCATCCCATCGGCCCTCCCGCCATCCGCATCCCATCCCTCCCGCCACCCTACCCACCCCACCCACCCCACCTCACCCCATCCCTCCCGCCACCCCACCCACCCCACCTTGCGGCCGATGAGGTCGATGGTGTAGGTCAGCCGCTTGCGCCGCGCCGCCTCCGCCTCCTCCTCCAGCTGCCGCCGCCGCCGCAGCTCCTCACGCTCCTGTAAACCACATCAGGCGATCGTGGCGGCGGGTGGCGTGCGGGGGTGGCGTGCGCCAGGGAAGGGGAGGAAGGCAACACGTGGGGCACGTGGGGAGGCAGGGACGCACAGGGCCACTGCGGGCGCTGCTGGGGGCGTAGAGGTGCAAAGCGGGAGCAGCCCAGCAAACGCCCAGCTCCCTTAGCTCTCGTTCCGATTTCCACAGCCCAAACACAGTCACTCACGCACGTATGACCCCGCGCTCTCTGGGTGATGGGTGATGGGGTTTAGGGTTGCTTGGGTTCCTGGAATAAACAGCCCCCCATCCCCATCCCCATCCCCATCCCCATCCCCATCGCCCCCTCCCCCGCCCACACACACGCTCACACACACACACACGCCTGGTGTGCTGATCTCTCCCTTGTGATCTCTAACACACACCTGGTCGCTGAGCCAGGCGTTGGTGTCGATCTCGAAGAAGTCGGACTGGTCGTCAATGACCGTGGTGCGCTTGGCGGCGTTGCGGTCGTACTCCACCAGCCGGTCCTGTTGCCGTTGGTTGGAGCGGTTGATTGGGACGGTTGGGTGGTTTGTGAGGAGGTTGGATAGCTGATGTATACTGCGCATTATAGAAGCTTGGTGGAGGGGGGTTTGAGAGGAGGCTGCACCCACCTTGAACGCACGGGCGGCGGCCGTCGCCGCATCCACCTCCCCGCCACCGTTTTCCCCTGTTGTCGTTGCCGCCGCCGCCGCCGCCTCGGCCTCCGCCTTGGCCGCCGCCGCCTCCGCCGCCTTCTGCCGGCCCTTGTACGTCAGCGGTACGGTGTCGCCGCAGAAGGTGCACGTGCCGCCGCGGTCTGTGTGTAGGGGGTGCACGGGAGGGCCGTACACAGTGGCGTACAGCTGATTGTCGAAGCAGTGTCGGAAGCGGGGGCGAGCAGTGCCCGATGCGCGTGACCATGTGGCACGTGTGTGCACACGGCGTGTGTGTGCGTGTGTGTGTTAGAGATCACAAGGGAGAGTACAATGCAAGACTTGTGCGTGCGAAGGCATAGGAACACCAAGCAGGGAACGCGACGCAACGCATATACGCTTGTTACCTGGAATTGTGTGTGTGTGTGTGTGTGTGTGTGTGTATGTGTGTGTGTGCGTGTCAAGTGTCACGTGTGTGCACACGCGCGCCACTCTGTCACCACTGCCACACCACTGCCACACCACTGCCACGGCGGTGGTCGCGCGGCGGTGCTCGCCGCCCCCCAACGTCCGCACTGCCGGCACTGCCCACACCCAGCTACGCCACACTGCCACATTCCCATACCGTACTTCCATTCCATTCCTCCACACTTCCACGCAATTTCACGCACACCCACACTGTCACACACGCACCCAGGAAGCGGATGATGTCGTTGGTGACGTTGCGGCAGTCGTAGATCTTGCCGCAGCCCAGGCAGTTGACCACCTGCACGGTGGTGGTGGTGGTGGTCAGGTGGTGGTGGCAGTTGATTCCAGATTCCAACTCGACCATTGAAGCCATGCACGTGTAAGGTGTGTGTAAGTCTATACATGGGGAAAGGTGTGAGTCAATACATGGGGACAGGGGCGGCGGCTGGGAGGGGTAGCCATCCATAGGATGGTGTTTATCAAATGGTTGTGAAGTGCCGATGTCCGATGGGGTGGGTGGGGAGGGAGGAGGCGACACACAGAGGAGGAGGGCCACCCCCCCCCACACACACAACCGCCCATTCTCTCCTGCTAACACACGACCGCCGCCGGCACTGCCCGCCCCCGCCCCGGCCCACCTTGCGCTCCAGCTGGGCCGCCGCCGCCAGCGCGCCGCCCTCGCCCACGCGACCCGCAGCGCCGGCCTTGGCTGCAGTTGCAGTTGCAGTTGCAGTTGCAGCCCCGGTTGGTGGTTGGGGTGTGGTGTTGTGGCGGCACATGTACGGCGGCACATGGTCGTGTTCGTGGTCGTGAGCGAGTGGTCAGTGTTGCGGCGGTCATTCAGTCAGCTGGGCATCATCAGCATCATCAGAGCACACGCGAGCGCACGTCAGGCTATGTTCGCTCCTGCTGTCCCCCAGCGCCCTTCACACGTGCACGCACCACACCCACTCCTAGCCCCCACCTCCGGCCCCTCTCCGTCGTGCCGTATACACGGCCGCTAGTTGCCATGGGGCGCTTTGCCGCCAGCGACAGCCCCTCAGCCGTCCCTGCCCCTTCCCAACCACCCAACCGCCCAACCACAACCTCCCAACCACCCAACCATCCAACCACCCACCCGCCGGCGCCTTGATGCGGCCGCCCGCCTTGAACATGCCCAGCACCTTGCCGTCAGCCGCCCCCTTCTGTGTTACAGATCACAAGGGAGGGAACAAAAATGAAATACGTGTGCGTGCGAAGGGACAGGAGCGCCAAGCAGGAAGGGCCCCTCCGTGTGTGCGTGCGTGTGAGGGGGCCATGCGTGTTTGACGATGTAGACAGACGATGCGACACAGAAGGCATACCGATGACGTAATCTCGGCGTCAGGTGGCTTATGCTCTGTGGGCTGCCCCCGAACTGAGCAACCCCCGAGCAAGCGAGTAGTATTGCGGAAAGGCCGACCACAAATTCCAGTGAGCATCGCCGGTCCGCAGAGCCAGGGGCCACAGACCGCCACCATGGCGACCGCCAACATGCCGCAACGACGCCGCACGCGAAAGCAGGAAAAAGCACGAAAGGCAGGCGCACCTCGGCGCCCGCCGCACTGCTGGCCTCCAGTGCTTGCAGGTCGCGGCTGCTGCCGCCCTTGCTGCCGCCGCCGCCACCGCCGCCGCCGCCGCCGCCTTTGCCCGCCTTGCCGTCCGACACAAACCGGCTAAAGTCATCATCGTCCCCGTCCGCCGCCGCCTTGCCAGTGCCAGCACCTGCGGCGGCAGGGGCGCCGCCACCACCGCCAGCCGTCAGCGCCTGCCACCCGGGCGGCGCGGTGCCAGCCACCGCGCCGCCCTTGGCACCGGCGGCGGCGCCCCTGCCGCTGCTGCTACCGGCCTGCTGATGCTGCTGATGCGCTAAAGGGTTATACGGCGCGGGGGCGGCACGGCCGCCGGCGCCGCCGACCGCTCCCGCTGCCGACGCCTGCGCGGACGCCGCTGCCGACGACGCAGCCGAATAGGAAGCCCGCGCGGGTGGTGCGGTGGTGGTGGTGGTGGCAGTGGGCGCATGTGCTGACCCCCCAGCTCCCGCGGCCGCCGGCCTTGCCGCCGCTGCTGCCGCTGCCGCTGGCGCCGGCTTAGCGGCCGAGGCGGCGGCGGCGGCCGAGGCCCCACCGGTGCCGCCGCCCAGAAACTCGTTGATGATGGCAATGCCGGCGGGGCTGTCCGCCATGAAGTTCTGTTGTTGACAGTGACAGTGGGTGTGTGGGCGGCGGCGGCGAGCAGCAGAGGCAGATGGGAGGTGAGGTCGCATGCAGTCCAAACCCCATGGTTTCCTTGGTCGGTTTGCTTCGGTTTCTGGAATGAACTGCCCCGCGCGGTCCCCCAAACCACTTCCATGCCTCCCCTTCCCCTCGGTGGACCCCCCTCCCTCCACGCCTCCTCAACCCCGCCACCCCTCCACGCCTCCTCCACCCCTCCATCCCCTCCACCCCTCCACGCCCCCTACGCCACCCCCTCACCCTGTCGACGCCGTCGGCCATTGGTACGCGCATATCCCTACGCCCCCCTGCTGCCTTCTGCTACCCTTTGCTACATATCCTTCCAACCCGCCTCACGCCCCCAATCCCTCTACCCCCCCTTACCCGCCCCGTCAGCCGCCCCCAATCCCTCACGCCCCCCCCCTTACCCGCCCCCTCAGCCGCCCCTCATCCCTCACACCCCCACCCTCACCTCCACCATGGCGTCCACCTCGGCCCTGTCGCCGCCCGGCCCCGCCGCCGCCGCCACCGCGTCCACCAGCCCCTCCAGGATGAGCTCGTCCCAGCCCAGCACCTGTGCGTGCGTGCGTGCGTGCGTGCGTGCGTGCGTGTGCGTGTGCGTGTGCGTGTGCGTGTGCGTGTGCGTGTGCGTGTGCGTGTGCGCGTGCCGGGGCCGCGTGACGCGGATGATGGCGATGGTTGTGAGATGCAGCTGTGTCCGACTGTGTGTGATTGCGGCTGTGGTTGTGAGATGCGGCTGCGTGCAACTGGCTGTGATTGCGGCTGTGGTTGTGCGCGAGGGCCGTCAAGGCAGTGGTGGCGGCGTGGGCGGTGCGTCGCCAGGTGGTGTGCAGGCCAGTGGCCCCAGCAGCAGCAGCAGTAACACATCCGCCCCCGCCCCCCAAGCATACATGCAGCAGCGGACGCACCCGAGTGCCGGCTGGGGCTCGGCCCCCCCCCCCCACCCCACCCACCCCACCCACCCACCCTCCCACCCCACCCACCCTCCCACCCCACCCACCCACCCACCCACCCACCGCTTTTGGTTTCTGGAATGAACTACCACCCACCCACCCACCCACCCACCCACCACACCCACCCACCCACCCACCCACCCACCCCACCCACCCACCCAGCAAGGCAGCCGCCCGCGATCTGGACCCCGCCCCCCCTGGGTTCCCGACTGACTGATGTGAAAGCACTCGCCGCACTGCCCGCCTTTGCATCATCCCCGCACACACGCACAGGTGTGCCCCCAGCGCTCACCCCACCAGCCGTGTCCATTTGGAGGCACCACACCACACCACGAGCCTACTACAGCTGCACTGGCGCGCTCAACCAGCTTGCTCCAAACACGCATTCACTCGCTTACTCACCCGTGACAGCTGGTCTTTCAGCCATTTCGCGTCCCGCTTAGCGCCACCTGGCGCCATGGCTCTGCTGCCTGCCGTCACCGCCGCCGTCACCGCCGCCGCCGCCGCTACTGGTGCTGGTGCTAGTGCCGGTGCTAGTGCAGGTGCAGGTGAAGACAGCTGGCCGCTGTCTGCTTTGCTGATGTTGGAGCCAACACCAGTGAAAAGAGAGCTGCCAGCGAAAGGTCAGGGGCCGGGTAGCCGCGGACGTGGGCCTGGGCCGTGGCCTGCGTGCTTCGTATCACTGTAGACACGTTTGAAGTGCGAGCGCCTCCGACTGACGTTGTTTGAAATTATGAGTCAAATTAGGTCCGTCCTATTCTGCTCCCAGGGCGGACAAAGTTGGCAGGGCAGGGAGCACAGCGATCCGAGTGCGGTCTATGGAAGCGAGCTTTGTTTCTCACAAATCCTAGCAGATTCAGTCCTTTACACATGCAAAAACAGATTCATGTGCGCCCAGTGTTCTGCGCGAGCAATCAGCCCCAATCGCGCGATGAAACACGCAAGCATTCCTTCGCTTCTTCTACGTACAACAGCCTAATTGTAGATATCAAATACCCAAACACTAGCACGAATACAAATAGCTCTAGAACGCTCGACTGCCAACCGTTCTCCGCGCAGACAGCAATACAGTGCTGCCCAAATCTTTACACATAAAGTTTCCACTGATCTCTACACTTTAATACTGATTGGTAGCGTATTTTAGTGGTTGACGTGGCCAAGCCTCCCTAGACCAGCTCGTTGGGTCGCTCTGCAGCCATCCTAGCTTCAGTTATTGTCAACATTTGAGCGCTGTTGCCTTGAGTAGCGCTTGCCCAAGAGGGTGAAAGCAATCAAGGTCTCTGCAGGCCGCTTAGCAAGCAGGTGTCTCCGTAAGACACGATGGTAAGCTTGATGATATTTACCTGTCAGGAAATGACACGAGTGGGGGCTAGGTGGCTCAACGCGGTCACGATGTGTCACCTCGGCACGCCGACGAGATTTACGCGGTGCCGTGCCAAGTCCACGGCCCAGCGCGGTGCCCCTATTGCAATCAGCATCATTCCAGTCGCTTGCTGTTTGACGCGCGCGCTGCCGGGGTCGGAGGTTCGCGGACCGGTGCGGCCTCGCGGTGTCAGCCTTCGTCCTCCCGCACGGGTGTCTGCCGGTGCCCTGACACGCCCTGCCTACCCATCTTCCCTCGTTGTGATCGACGTCATGCTCACGCACGCGATGTGACTCACTCACTCACTCGCGGTGCAGGCTGCGCGAGTGGTGGCGCAGGTGCTGGTGGCGGGCGCCACGGTGGTGTTCCGGGCGGCCACCCAAGCCTGGGCGCAGGCGCTAGTCAGTGAGTGGCACGGCACGGCACGGCACGGCACGCCGCCGAAGTGCTAGGGGCCGTAGCGAGCGAGCCGTAGCGAAGGGGTTGATATCACATCACACCTCCACATGTCGCGGTGCTGATGAGCCAGGGGATGGGAGTGGTTTTGTGGTGGTAGTGGTGGTGGCTTGGGGCAAGGGACGTGGGGACTTCTCGGCGGCTGGCCGTGTGGGTTGGGTTGGCGGCCCGATGGCGCCGATGGCGCTTGATGAGCGCATGTGCCGTGTTGCTGGATGATTGTGCCATGTCCTGTCCTGTCCTGCACTGCACTGCACTGCGCGGTGCCGCACCACAGACGCCCAGAAGTCAGGAGTGGCGGCCGAGGCGGCGCAGGCGGCGTCGCAGGCGGCACAGGTAGGGAGGGTGGTGCCTTGGCTTGTTGGGCTGGCTGGCTGGCTGGCTGGCTGCGGCGTCTGCGGGTGTGCCCCTCATGGCTCTTCAGGGCTGCGGCGGGCTCTGGTGGGCTGCGGCTGAGAGGAAAGGCTTACGGCCCTGGGGCCCGGGTGGATGAGGTGGATGAGGTGGATGAGGTAGGCGGGGGCGCCACGCAACGAGGAATAGCAGGTGGCCAGCCGGGAGGCAGTGATGGTGGTGGGGGATGCGGTGGGGGGTCGCGGTCGGCCTCCCTTCCTGGACGTGCAGCACCGAGGGTACCCACCACGACGTATTGCGTGGGCTGCTTTGGCCGTTGGCCGTTGGCCGCCCGGCCACGCAACGTTTGTGTGTGTATGGGAGCGGAGGGGGCGGGAGGTCCGCCCGCGCACCACCACCACCACCCCCATCAGGTCCGCCCGGTATGCTCCCTGCGGCTCGCCCCCCCCCCCCCGGCTTTCCCCACTCACCCACTCCGCACGCCCAACCCTCGCCACCACAGACCGCGGGGGCTGCCGTCAAGAAGGTCGGGACCATGGCGGTGCAGGTGCGTGGGTGGGTGATGCGTGGGTGCGTGGGTGGGTGGTGCTTGGGCGGGTGGGCGCGTGCCTGTGTACGGCGCAACTGCCGTGTGGCCGTGAGCGGGAGGGTCTGATGGAGTTGAGTCAGCCAGTCGGCGGCAAGGAGCTCGAGGATGCCTGCAGATGCGTGGCATGGGGGCAAGGAGTCGTGGCAAGGAGTCGTGGAGGCTTCTGGGTTTGCAAAATGCTTTCCGCTGAGACCATACCGGCGGGCCCATCCTCAAGACCTTCTTACCTTCTGGCCGCCACTCCACTCCACTCGCGTCCCATTACTACCTTAGATCCCCATCCGCCCGCCCCCTCCCCCACATCGACACACCCGCACACCCCCACACCCCCACTCACACCCCCGCACGCACCCACCCACCCACACCGGCATCGGCCAAACCCACCCCGCAGGAGGCCCAGATGGTGCTGGGGGTGGAGCAGGGCGCCCCCTGGGGCGACGTGGTCAAGGTGGGTGGGTGCTGGGTGGGCGGCTGGGTGGGGTGGGGCAGGGTGGGGCTGGGGCTGGGGCTGGGGCTGGGGCTGGGGCTGGGGCTGGGGCTGGGGCTGGGGCTGGGGCTGGGCTGGGGCTGGGGCTGGGGCTGGGGCTGGGGCTGGGGCTGGGGCTGGGGCTGGGGCTGGGGCTGGGGCTGGGGCTGGGGCTGGGGCTGGGGCTGGGGCGGGGGGGCGTGGGCGGGGGCGTGGGCGGGGGCGTGGGCGGGGGGGGCGTGGGCGGGGGCGTGGGCGGGGGCGTGGGCGGGGGCGTGGGCGTGGGCGTGGGCGTGGGCGGGGGCGGGGGCGTGGGCGGGGGGCGGGGGGCGGGGGCGGGGGCGGGGGGGCCGGGGCCGGGGCCGGGGCCGGGGCCGGGGCCGGGGCCGGGGCCGGGGCCGGGGCCGGGGCCGGGGCCGGGGCCGGGGCCGGGGCCGGGGCCGGGGCCGGGGCCGGGGCCGGGGCCGGGGCCGGGGCCGGGGCCGGGGCCGGGGCCGGGGCCGGGGCCGGGGCCGGGGCCGGGGCCGGGGCCGGGGCCGGGGCCGGGGCCGGGGCCGGGGCCGGGGCCGGGGCCGGGGCCGGGGCCGGGGCCGGGGCTGGGGCTGGGGCTGGGGCTGGGGCTGGGGCTGGGGCTGGGGCTTGGTGTTGGGAGGGCCCGTGGTCCCTGTGGGTCATCCTGTGGCCCATGGGGGGCACTACCGGTGTCGCCATGGCGGCTGGACTCCTCGCGGTGCGGTGCCCTCTCACCATGTGCCGCCGTACGTGGCAGCGGGGGTGCTGGTCTACTGAACATGTTCTACCACTTCGCCGCATATCCCCCTTGCAACCCCCCTGCCCCCTGCCTCCTGGCCCCCTGCCTCCTGCACTCCCTCAGCGCTTCAAGCACATGTTTGAGGTAAACGAGAAGCACGGGAGCTTCTACCTGCAGAGCAAGGTGAGGGGCTGTGGGGTGAGGGGGTGAGGGTGAGGGGCTGTGGGGTGAGGGGTTGAGGGTGAGGGGGCCGGGGGGGGAGGACGGGGGGATAAGGAAGGGGGAGCAGCAAGAGTGTTGTCTCCATCCCAGTAGAATACGGTACCGGTAACCAATTCAACGGTTTGTGCATTGGGTTAGGGCATGGCGAAGAGTAGAGGTGGGCAGGAGCGTGGTGGGGCGGCGAGGTCCGCTCACATATTGGAATCGGGAATGGGATTCCTCCCACACCACACCGCACCGCATCCCTCGTCCATGAGACAGGGTGCCGTGCCGTGCCATGCCGTGCCGTGCCTTCCTCACCCTGCATGGCACCGCGTACACACCACCTGCCGTACATGACACACACACACACACACACACACACACACACACACACACACACACCCTCACACACACGCACACGTATTCGCACACATGTAGGTGTACCGCGCCAAGGAGAGCCTGGAGGAGGAATACAAGCGGCTGGGGCTGTACGAGCAAATGGAGGGCGAGCAGGTGTGGTGTGTGTGAGAGTGTGTGTGTGGGGTGTGTGTGTGTGTGTGTGTGTGTGTGTGTGTGTGTGTGAGGGTTTGTGTGTGGGGGGGGTGTTAATGGGGGCGTGGGGCGTGGGGGGGGCGGGGGCGTGTGGTAGGGCGGGGGTGGAGACGTATGGGGAGGCGGGTTGTGGTTACCAGCCCAAACTAAACCAAACCCAATTCATAAGAGCGAGGAGGTGAGCGTGGGGGGTGGCAGACGCGGCGTGTCGGGAGGCGGAGAGGGCGGGGTGTATTGGACTGGAACACGTGGAGGAAGGCCACGGGAGGGTAGAGGGGCGTGTGCCTGATGTAGGCGTGTCGGGTAGCGGCCAGGAGGAGCACGTCAGGAGGATGAGGCGACACCAGACACACCACCTTCACCTTGCGTTGGCTGATGTTTGCTCGTGTTCTACTGCGTCGCCGCAGGTTGGGCAGCCGGGGCAGCAGCAGGCGCAGCAGGCACAGGAGGCACCCAAGGACGGGAAACCGTAGCGAGGTAGCTCGCCATTTGCGTCCGTGTTTGAATGCGGTTCGTCGTGAAGCAGCAAGGCGACAACATGGGCTCTGTTTGCGGGCTCAGTCTAGTG
This sequence comes from Chlamydomonas schloesseri, assembly GCA_016834595.1. NCBI lineage: Eukaryota > Viridiplantae > Chlorophyta > Chlorophyceae > Chlamydomonadales > Chlamydomonadaceae > Chlamydomonas > Chlamydomonas schloesseri. Next base: position 1,157 of record JAEHOD010000152.1, on the reverse strand, counting down.
CCTGAGTACCTGAGTTCCAGTGGCTGAGACAAACCTGCGAGCATGTGCGACAGGCTACAGGCGGGAATTTGATGGATGAACAGAGAGAAGTCCGTAATTAGAAGCTCCATCGGTAGAGTGAGCTCTGGGCTGAGCGGAAGTAAAGAAGCGCGTGGCGAGTAGGACGTGGGTGGCGGGCCGCGCTGGAGTGCGGTGCGTGGCGGCCGTTGGGTTTTACCGCATGGAGCAATTTCGCAGCTGATGGAGGTTGCGAATACTTAACAAGCACTGTCAAACGTAATTGTGTGTAAAGCTGGTCTTATTAGCACCCTCTTACAAAAGCCGCAAGAGTTCCAGCAAGAACTTTCCTTGACTCTGACTTCTGGCTTCGCCTCATTCGCGTGGAATCGCTTGAATGCAACAGTAGGCTTATAGAAAAACATCTTAATTAACATTTGCCTCAAAATGTGCTGGAGCTGGTTCTCGAGCGGCGACAAGGGTTATGCAAGCTTGCGGCCATCACGCAAAGGACGCTCCTGCTCGTCGGTGTATTTAGACGCGGTTGATAAGCTGCCGTACAATGCTTACACGAGCCTGGTCGGCCTGGTCTACGCCGCGCTTTACGCTCCCGCGGATTTCGGGAGCGACCAGGCGAGTCGGGACGGAAGCGCTGAACGTCGCTGAATAAGGTTAAAGCTCAAACATGGCGCTGCCCAGCTACGCCAGGGGAGCTTGAGAATCGAGGCTCTCCACTCCCCCCTTGCGTGCCTTCCACCTCGCCCCTTCATCACGCCCCGTGTCATTAGCCCCGCGTCCACCACCGTGTAAACCGGCCCCCCCAACCACCACCCCGGCCTGTCCTCCCCTCCACACACCCGCCTGCTGCATCCACTGTGTCCTACTGCCCCACACAATGTGATCATTCTGGGTTGCAAGACGGGGGCCAGCGCATACACCCACCGGCCACCGCCACGGCGCGCAGGGGAACTAACAAACAACTTATGCGATGCACCTACATCCTTGCCTACATCCAACCTTGCATCCAACCTTGCAACCAAATTCCAACAGCTTCCAACAACTTCCAACAACGACAGGTGTGGAGGTACAGCGGGCCGCACAGCGTGGTCATGAACCTGGTGTCGGGCATGACCGAGATCCCCTTCCTGGGCGGGCTGCTG
>JAEHOD010000151.1:0-89003 GCA_016834595.1 Chlamydomonas schloesseri | reverse complement strand
GTACGGTGCGGGTGCGGGTGCGGCCTGGACGAGTGTCTGCAGATGTGGCAGGAGTGAGCTGTGCATGTGGCCTCGGGTGCGGGTAACGTCAGCTGGGTATATGGCCCAGTGCGTTCCCGGTGAGGCTGCGCCATTCTGCGTCGGTGCGCAGAGGGGTGGGTCCAGGCCGCATGGAGTCGAGCCACCACCAGTGTCCGTTGTGGTAGCGTACGGCCGTGGCGTGTGTGTCGCTGAGTAGGAGGAAGCCCGTGTGCCGGGCGTGCGGTGCGTTGCATTCAAGCATTTGTTCAATTGCACGCTTACTGTGGTTGTGGATGCGGCAGCTGCGGCCTGCTTGAGTGGAGCGTATGAGGATGGGGGAGGCGGTAATGGGGTTGGTTCGGAGGTAGTGGTTCACCAGCATAGTGTTCATTCCCCTGGTGGGGTCGTAGAGTAGCTGCCAGTACGCCGCGCCTTCCGGGTTAGGATTCTGGAGTTGCTGCCAGTATCACACGACTGCGTGCGGGTCAATGGCACGGTATCCAAGCAGCATGTTGATTGCGTGGATGTGGCAGAAGTTGGCTTCCTGGCGTTCGTGGTAGGGCATGCTGGCATGCTGGGGCTGTGTGTTAGGCGCAGCACGGGTGTGCGGGCCTCGTCCGACCATGTACAGGTGTGGGCGTTGGTGTTGAGAGGCGGCGGGCTTCTGCCGTGCCTTTTGAATGCGTGTTACAGCTATGATCAGGGCGAGCAGGGAGAGGAGCGAGCGCGTGGCTCCAAGCCACCAGTCTGGGAGCCGTGCAGTTATGGCGCGCCTACTGTGTCGTCCTGCTGTGTCCTCACGATGGTTGCTAGTATGCGTCAGAGGCGTCATGCTCGTGTCTATGTTGCCTCCGACAGCACAAATCCTTGTGTTACCTCCGACATCTCTCAAGTGGAAACGCACTCTCAGCAATGTGCCTAGTGTGGTGTTGGCCACAAGCCATTTATCCTTGGTACCCGCATCTGCGTCTAAATTAGCCCTAGCGTCACTAATGCGGCCTGCGTTTATCCAAGTGCTGGTCCTCGGCTGTGGAGCCGTCGTCCCCATGTTGCGGCTGCTCCAATCCGGCCGGTGCCTGGGCTGGGGTTGTATGGGCGGGCAGGGGTGGGGAGCGGGAGGGGCAGGCGTGGGTGTATTGCTTAGGGCATTCACAGCGGTTACCGACTTTCGCTAGAATGCAAATGCGAATGCGGTTATGTGGGGGAGTTGTGCGTGGCGCAGCCGGGCGCCAGTTGGCCTCGTGCCCCACCTTGGATGGGCAGGTAGGACTGAGCAGTCTACACGCCACCGATAGGCTGCTACTCGCCAGCCAGCTCCTTCCGGCGGCGCTGCGGGCAGGGTGCGGTTGGTGGGGCAGCGTGGTGGGGGCGGCGTTATTCTGGTGCGGGCTGGCGGGGAGTGGTGTGTGGTTGTGGCTGCGCTGCTGAGTGTTGGGGTTGTGGCGTCGCCCCTGCCGTACCTTCGTCTCGGGGTCTTCGTCGTCGCTCTCGGGGTCGGACAGCATGGGGTCCACGGGCTGCAGCGCCGCCAGCGTGGCGTCCTTGCTCTCCATCAGCTGCTCAATCATCTTGGCCGTCGCGTGGATGTAGGTAAGGTCCTGCATGATCTGGGCGCGGGCGGCCTTAGTGGGCGAGTCGGGGCCAGAGGTGAGCCCCAGCCGGTTGCTGAGGCCGCTGGCGGTCGCTAGGTGGCCGGGGATGCACGCGGCGGCCTCCTCCATTCTCTGGGCGATGCTCGGTGCGCTGGAGAGGTCGGCGTCTTCCAGCTGGTTGGACAGGGCGCGCAGCCCGTCCCAGGTGCCCTGGACTTGCTGGCGGATCCGGGTCACGCCCCGCAGTGCTCCAAGGGCCGCGTCCGCTCGCTGTGCGGCTGCCGCCGCGGCGGCCGTGGCAATGCCCGTCGCTGCTGCAGCGCTGGTTGCGCCCCCGGCCGCGCTGATGGGGCCGGTCGCCGGGGCCGCGGCGGCGGCGGCTCCTCCTGGGCCGCTGCCAGGCCCGGGGTGGGCCGCAGCCAGGTCAGCAGCGAGATCACGCCCACCGTGTTTGGGCGGCTCCTCGTCATCCGACAGCACGTCGTCCAGGCCGCCGAGGCCGTATAGGGTGTTGAAGGCGGGGGAGGGGGGTGCGGGCTGGATGTCGAGCGGCGGGGTGCGGAAGTGCAGCAGCAGCCCGATCTGCCTCTTGTACAGCCGCTGCGACTCGACTGCCTGTGCGCTCTCGAGGCTGCTGAATATGGGGAAGTTGTTCAGCAGGTTGCGGATGACGCACAGGGTCGCCGGGGGGCTTTGCTGCGGTGTGCCGCTGCCGCCGGCGTAGGTGTAGCTGCGGCTGGGGATGCTGCTGTGCGCGATGCCCACGCTGAGCTTGCTGGTGCCCTTGCCCCGCCCGATGTAGATGGCTGAGTCGCGCAGCTCGCCGCCGTTTGTCCGTAGGGCCATGGGGATGCCGCCGGCTGTGAGCCAGGCGGCGGCCAGGGTGCTGGCTGCGTCCGTGGGGGTGGCGAAGCGGAGGACTAGGACAACGGCTTTTGCCCACGTCTTTCGGCGGCAGGTACCGGATTGAGCTGGACCCTACGATCTGTTTGTCGTAGGTGTCGACAGCCACCACGTCCACAAGCTGCTGCTGTTTCTGATCTGCGGAGAGCCGCACGGTGCCCCACGCGAAGCAGCTGAGTAGCTCAGCGGGGGTGGCTGCGCCTGGGCCGAGTAGCTGCTTCTGTTGCGCCATGTGCCCGTCCAGCACGTATGCTGTGCGGCCGGGGGGCAGCGTGTCGGCGGTGCTGCGCTGAATGGCGCTGGCGATGGCAGGCAGTCTGTCGGTGCTGCTGGTGCGGCCGCCGCCGGTGCTGCTGTTGTCCGCCCATCGGCTGCTGCTGGGCGTGATGAAGTGCAGGCTGTCGTCGCGCGCAGGCCTGGCGGTATTGGGGCCTGCGGCGGCGTGCCAGTCATCGCCCATGAGGGAGCCCTGGTACTGGGGCTTCAGCAGCGTCTCGAAGGCGTGGCTGGCCATGTAGCCGTGTTGGGCGGTGGCCTGTTGGGAGGGGGGCAGCGGTGGCGTAGGGGGGGGGCGCGGGGGCGTGTAGGTTTTTCGTGTGGGTGTGGGGGCTGTCGCCCATGTACAGGTTGTGCGACGTGGTGTCGGTGTGTTGCGTGGTGCGTGGTGATTGGTGGCTAGGTTGCAGGCGGGTAGGCGGGCATGCGGCCGGCTAGTTCTGGTGCTATGCAGCTGCCCGGTGTTCCCACGGCCGCTCGCAGTGATTTCAGCCTCGGGTCCCGCGCTTACCGTTGCCTGCAGGTACTCCAGAATCTCCACCAGCTGCCGGTCGCTGATGCCTTCCTCGAGGCCCGGCATCGTCATGATTACGTGGTACACGTCGTTGGTGTCCAGGTTGGCGGCTGGGCTGGGGAGGGGCAGCACTGAGGCTGTCACTACGGTCCGATAGCGCGCGCCTATGGCAATGTGCTGGTGCTCGCGCAGCAGGGCCACGGCCGCCCTGGTGGGGTACTCCAGGGCCACCACGCGCTGCCGGGCCAGCTTGGGGCAGTTCGCCTCCACGAGGTTGGCGGTCTCCGCCGCCGTGCTGCCGTATGGTCGCGGCCGGCAGCTCGCCAGCATGCCTACCGGCGCGGCCATGAATTCCGCGGCCGCCGCCGCGAAGTCTGCATGCGTGGTGAGGCCTGCGGGGCGGTGGGCGGCGGGTGTGTGTGGGAGCGAGCGGCAGGTAGGTGTTTGGGGGTGGCCGGGCGGGGGCGGGCGGTTTGGCAGCGCAGTCAGGGCAGTGTCGGGTTGGAGGGCATTATGACGCGGGTTATTGTTGTGTTCCTTAACCGTTCGTGGCAGGCATTGATCGTGCAGTTGGAGAGGCTTACCGTTGAGGCCGCAGAGGAAGGCGCAGCGGGAGGCGTCGCGGAGGCTGTTCATTGTCAGGTACGTCTCGTCGGGGCTGGTCCCCTCCACGACCGTGATGAGTGCAATCACCTGTTCACTGGTGACGGTGGTGCTGTTGCCGGACTGTCCGGGCCGAACGCTCAGGGCTGATGCGGTGAGCCGGTTTAGGTCGCCAGTCTGATTGCGGAAGAGCAGGTCTGCGGGCGGTCGCGCCAGGAGGCGCAGCGCTGCCGGGCCGAGGCTGGATTCTGGTCCCTCAATTTTGATGCTGCACTGGTCGTCACGCAGGGTTGTCTGCTTGGCGTAGCCGGCGAAGCTGGCCTCGGGGCACATGGCCGTGATGTACTTCAGCAGGTTTGCTTTGGCCGCGTCACTTGTGCCGGGCAGGCCGGTCTGCTGTGTCGAGCTTTGCTGTCTTGCGCCTGCCGCCCCGCGCCCACCTGCGCCAAAGCTGCTGGCTGGCAGGCGGGTGGGGCCCTACAGCGCGACATTGCTGAAGGTGATTTGCAGGAGGCTCCCGGGGCTGCGCATCGTCGGGCACATCATTCGGAGCCACGCTGCGATGAGGTCGGCTACGCTGGGGTGGGCCTGGTTCTCCGCCCATGCGTTTACCGCTTTGGTAGCGCCGATGGCGACCTCCTCGTCCTCTGGTCCCGCAGCTGCTGGTTGTGGGCGCGCCGCCGAGTGCCTGGCTCGTAGTACTGTTCGTGTGCTACATGCGCGCGCTGCGATGTTGACGCGCACGCAGGCGCGTTGGCCGGGGCCTGGTACCACTGATATTTGCGACGCATCGAGTGTGGTCCGGCTTGCCGAGCAGTGTGTCGCCGGCAGCCTTGATAGGCTGTGGTGTTTCGGTGGTGTCCCTATTTGCATTTTGGTGTTGGATAGCGTCACTTCCGTCGTTGAGCGTGTTGGTTGGCTCTCCCGTCGTTTGGGTCTGCATGGGCAAGAGGCATCTTGTTCAGTTTCCCTGCGGTAATTCAAATGGTGTTTTCCGTTGAGTTTGCTTATATTGTGTGTGCGCAGGACTATGACTATTGCCTGGTCCAAGGGGCCCAACTGTGCCGTTTGCTGCTGTGTAGTCCCTTTAGTTGCCGAAGCGTATCCATTAGGATGTCTGCTGGAGTGTGGTCTTCGGCTGTGTCGCAGGGACGCTGTTGGGCTGGCAACAGGTTCGATGTCGCGGGTTGCGGGCGCGTCTCCGTGCGTACCTTGTCCTCGGGTGCTGTTAGTTGGGGTGTATGTCGCTGTTTGTGCTTTCGGGTTGGTCCGGGTTGTTTCCAGGTCAGGGCCAGGGGGTGCATTCTGTGTTGTCCCCAGGCCCCAGGTTGTTTGGGCGTTTTGTGTGGTTGTGGGGCCGGGCTTGGATAGTTTTTCAACATGGGGTAGGTCAGCGTCAGGGCTGACGGCGGGCCGGTATTGAGAGCGGCCGAGCATCGTTGGCGAGAACAAGGGGCGGGTCCAGGTTGGTGCCAGGCACTGCGAGTCGAGCATTGCGTTGGCTGTCGTCTTACACCCAGGATTTCGTTGCCATTGCTGGCAGCAGAGCCGGGGCTCTGCCCGAAATTGGTGGTCAGAACGGTCAGCGGTCAACGCGCTCTGGACTCGCGGCCGGTGGCAGACTGCAAACGGCATACAGAGGGTTAGCAACAGCAGTGCAGCCATGGCTGTACGCTTACACCACCCCTTTCGCCGGTCGTCGACCATGCCAGCTTGTTTCGCGTCCATATCGCTCGAGAGGAGCTTAAGGGGAGGGAGTAGTGCTACATATTCTTAGGCCCGGATACTCTGCGTGTGTGTATGTTTTGAGGGGTTTCACTGCCCCCCAACCGCTGGGCAAAGAGACCCGAAGCAGCCTGGTCTTGGAGACCAGAATCCCGACAGGGCAAGAAGAGAAGAGAAGAAGTCTGAGACAAACCACCTGAAAAAACCAAAACCACCTGAACCAAATCACCTACCGCCACCCCATCCCACACCCACCCACCCCACCCCGACCCGGCAGACAGAGCAGGAGGCTGGCCCCCCCGCCCCCCGGTAGGGGTTTCCACAAACACCACCAGACCTAAGCCAAGCAACCGCTACACCAAAAGCCCGCTGCTTCAGCTCAGCACACAGCACAGGGTGAAACAGCAGGTAGGTGGGGAAGCGCCACTGCTCCCGGTGCGCACTCGGCAAGTCCGGCAGGGACAGGGTGAGCAGCACCCCGTGGTGATCTCCCGGCGCGCCAAACGTGCGCGCGACATCAGACACCCACGGCAAGGCGGCAGCACTGACATACCACCGATCCAGGCGGGCAGGTGTGGCCGGCTTGGGCGTGGCCGGATGCGTGTAGCCCTTGGCGCTGCCCCGCTTGCTCGCCCAGGGGTCCACCAGGTTGAACTGAGCCAGCAAGCTTTACTTTACTTTACTTGCTTCCTATTTCTGCTATCCCTTTCTCTTGCTCGCAAACAACATCTTACGTCGACTTTTCTTTTCGGGGTCCCTTTTTCCCTGTGTAGCATTCCAATTGCTTTTATTAGCTATACGATGCTTTATTAACTAGGTCGGAGCCTCTATCGCGCGAGTTGTTTGTGGGTCGCGCGGTGCTAGTTGCTACACCCCTTCGCCTTCGGCGCTCGTTTTGGTGCCTGGGTATCTAAAATGGGCTAAATGAATACTACGCTTTCTATTTCTGGCGTCAGTCCTCGGTCGGCGTGAAGTCGGTGACATCCTGCTTGTCGGCATTTTAACATCTTGGCGCGCGCGGCGTCTCGTCAGCCCAGCGTAGGTTTATAATCTACTGCTGGGTAAGGAAGCTATTTTCAGCAGGGCGGACTGGGCTATCGTGCCCTCCCACGGGGTGCCGTTTTGCACTTGGTCCGAAGACTTGAGGCCGCTTGAGCTCTGTAATTTCTCTGGCGTTCGCTTTTGTTTGTTGATATAGCTCGGAGGTCCTATTTGCTGTTCCTCCTCTGAGCTTGAGCTCGTAGCAGTTTAGGTGGCTGCGTGCGCGCGCTGGCGCTCTCTTCTGTTTCTTTGTGTCTTGCTTGGATGTACGTGTGATCGGTAAGCTGTCGAGGCCACTGGGCGCGAAATTTTGTAGTGCACGCAGGTCTCGGCGCCAGGAGATCGCAGCTCGGTGCGAGCAGCAGCCAGCGCGAGCCAGCCCAGAGCAGTTCAGGGCTTGATCAAGAAAGCAGAGGGGGCAGGAACTCGGACCGTCATGGCGTAGCAGGGTCGAGGGCAGAACTCTGCGGCCGCAGACCCAGGTGGAGTCTGGGTGACGAACTCTCCCAGGTGGAGTCTGGGTGACGAACTCTCCCAGGTGGAGTCTGGGTGACGAACTCCCCCGCACTGGGTGACTGGCGCCCCAGGTGGAGTCTGGGTGACGAACTCCCCCGGCAGGAAGTCGCCCGGGTGACAAACGCCCCCAGCTCAGCATCTGGGTGAACAACTGCCGACCCTTGACGGAGGACCCGATGGGAAGACGCGGCCGCAGACCACCAGCACAGCAAGCAGGCGGGGCGGGGGTCGCAACAGCTGGGGCGGCGTAGTGCTGGCGGCAGCGGTGCGCACGGCTGCAACCTCTTGAATGCGGGATTTGTGGGGGGGCCTGGCCACGTAGCTGCGGCGGTGCTCACTGCCGCAGCTCTGGCGCGTGGCCAGGGGGAAGGCGGACCAAGGGGGCTGACGGCGCGCGCGTTGGCAGCTGCGGCGGTGCTTACTGCCGCAGCTGGGACTGGAGCTCCCCGGCTCGTTGGGCACGCACACAGTTGCTAGGACTGGCGGCGCACAGGAGCAGCAATGCAGTACGCAGGATGTGGGGTGGGGGGTTACGCCAGCAGACGGCATGGTGGACCCGCTCTTACTTGAGATAGGGGCGTGTCTTTCGCAGAGCGGCGGACCACCGAGCTGCACGATGGTGTTGAGCAACACCGGTTAGAAAACAAACATACCACAAGCAATCACACACGCACACACAACCACGCCACACACTGTCCGGGGGAGGGCAATTCATAAAGGGGGATAATGCCCGACGGTCCGAAGACTTGAGGCCGCTTGCGCTCAAGCTTACCGGCCGTAGGCAAGCAGCAACCAGGCTGCTGCTTCACACTTGGTCTGCCCGGTTTGGATACTCAGTCCACACCCCGGGCAGCAACCACCCCCCCGGACCAGCGACCAACAACAACCAACAAAACAACAAGCATACTTCTCGCACCAAAAACGAGTCCAAGGCCACACGGCCGACCCTTCACACCACCCAGTCAACAGCCAGCAAGGAAAAGAGGGGCGGGTGGGCGGGGAAACAGAAGAGAGCGCCAGCGCGCGCACGCAGCCACCTAAACTGCTACGAGCTCAAGCTCAGAGGAGGAACAGCAAATAGGACCTCCGAGCTATATCAACAAACAAAAGCGAACGCCAGAGACATTACAGCAGAGAAAAGGCTAGGACCGCAACACGAATAACGCGGAACGACACACGAACCCTGGCCCTGACCCCCTCTCAACAGGCGCCTCCCGCTCCCACACTTGCCCCTTCTTCAAAACTTATTTTACGCTGCGGCCAGTCGGCAAGCTCCTGGGTCCTTCGCCTAAAATGGCCCTTTGAGATAGGGGCGTGTCTTTCGCAGAGCGGCGGACCACCGAGCTGCACGATGGTGTTGAGCAACACCGGTTAGAAAACAAACATACCACAAGCAATCACACACGCACACACAACCACACCACACACTGTCCGAGGAAGGGCAATTCATAAAGGGGGATAATGCCCGACGGTCCGAAGACTTGAGGCCGCTTGAGCTCAAGCTTACCGGCCGTAGGCAAGCAGCAACCAGGCTGCTGCTTCACACTTGGTCTGCCCGGTTTGGATACTCAGTCCACACCCCGGGCAGCAACCACCCCCCTCACCCATTCCCTCCAATCGTCAGGAAACTACCAACTACAGCAAACTGCTCACGCACACACACACACACACACACACACACACACACACACACACAAGCCACACTCCCCCAGCAGACGGGAAAAACCATGGCGGGGAGCATACGCCCGTCCACCATGCCGTCTGCTGGCGTAACCCCCCACCCCACATCCTGCGTACTGCATTGCTGCTCCTGTGCGCCGCCAGTCCTAGCAACTGTGTGCGTGCCCAACGAGCCGGGGAGCTCCAGTCCCAGCTGCGGCAGTAAGCACCGCCGCAGCTGCCAACGCGCGCGCCGTCAGCCCCCTTGGTCCGCCTTCCCCCTGGCCACGCGCCAGAGCTGCGGCAGTGAGGACCGCCGCAGCTACGTGGCCAGGCCCCCCCACAAATCCCGCATTCAAGAGGTTGCAGCCGTGCGCACCGCTGCCGCCAGCACTACGCCGCCCCAGCTGTTGCGACCCCCGCCCCGCCTGCTTGCTGTGCTGGTGGTCTGCGGCCGCGTCTTCCCATCGGGTCCTCCGTCAAGGGTCGGCAGTTGTTCACCCAGATGCTGAGCTGGGGGCGTTTGTCACCCGGGCGACTTCCTGCCGGGGGAGTTCGTCACCCAGACTCCACCTGGGGCGCCAGTCACCCAGTGCGGGGGAGTTCGTCACCCAGACTCCACCTGGGAGAGTTCGTCACCCAGACTCCACCTGGGAGAGTTCGTCACCCAGACTCCACCTGGGTCTGCGGCCGCAGAGTTCTGCCCTCGACCCTGCTACGCCATGACGGTCCGAGTTCCTGCCCCCTCTGCTTTCTTGATCAAGCCCTGAACTGCTCTGGGCTGGCTCGCGCTGGCTGCTGCTCGCACCGAGCTGCGATCTCCTGGCGCCGAGACCTGCGTGCACTACAAAATTTCGCGCCCAGTGGCCTCGACAGCTTACCGATCACACGTACATCCAAGCAAGACACAAAGAAACAGAAGAGAGCGCCAGCGCGCGCACGCAGCCACCTAAACTGCTACGAGCTCAAGCTCAGAGGAGGAACAGCAAATAGGACCTCCGAGCTATATCAACAAACAAAAGCGAACGCCAGAGACATTACAGCAGAGAAAAGGCTAGGACCGCAACACGAATAACGCGGAACGACACACGAACCCTGGCCCTGACCCCCTCTCAACAGGCGCCTCCCGCTCCCACACTTGCCCCTTCTTCAAAACTTATTTTACGCTGCGGCCAGTCGGCAAGCTCCTGGGTCCTTCGCCTAAAATGGCCCTTTTGGGTGGGCTGCTGGAGCCTGGTCCTCTCCCCCTGCCCTGCTGCGCCTCGTGCTTCCTGCTGCCGCGGCCTACAGGGCTGCTGGCGTGCTGGTTGCTGTGAGTCATGCAGGTTAGGGGCCGCCAAGGTGGTTGCCCTGGGGTCAGCAGTGGAGGCCTCGTGACAGGCCTTCCCAGGGCACCACCAGCAGCCAGCAGGGTGCAGCCACGGGGTTTTGTCCGTGGGCAGCTCCCTATCATGCAGTCGGCAGCCCAGGGGGTGCCCGCAGCACCGGATGCCGCTGTTCTCACACGCCCCAGCGTGGCTGTGGACAGCGTCAGCCTTCACCAGGCATGGTGGCGGCTCCAGGCGTCGCCTGCTGTGCAGCGGCTGACCATGCGGCCCAGTGGCCGCCGCCTGGTTTCTTACCCAGTTCTCCTGCTGGGCCATGCCACTGGCCTGTCAGATGAGGAGCTCACGTCAGCCAGCCTCCGGGAGCTTGCAGGTGCTGCTGTGTCTGTGGTGGCTTCCAAACTAAAGGCGAGCCAGCAGGGCAAACTACTGCAGGGCCACACCCTGCAGCATATGAATCAGCCATCCCGGGCGTACGTTGGGCTGACATATGATCCTGGGGCTACCAGCGCCTCCAAGGCGGCGTTCTTTTTTTTTGAGGATTCATCCTTACAGGATTGAACGGAAGCAGACGCACTGCCTCCCAACCGCTGGGCAAAGAGACCCGAAGCAGCCTGGTCTTGGAGACCAGAATCCCGACAGGGCAAGAAGAGAAGAGAAGAAGTCTGAGACAAACCACCTGAAAAACAAAAACCACCTGAACCAAATCACCTACCGCTACCCCATCCCGCACCCACCCACCCCACCCCGACCCGGCAGACAGAGCAGGAGGCTGGCCCCCCCGCCCCCCGGTAGGGGTTTCCACAAACACCACCAGACCTAAGCCAAGCAACCGCTACACCAAACGTCTGAAGGCAAGCACCACCGGCAGAGACGCACCTCCACACTTCAAACACGAACGCACCCACGGTACGCTCACAACAGACAGCAGGACGCTTCCCGCCCAAACCCACCCCACCCCCGCAAGTCGGTTGCGTAAGCAACACCCCATCAGAAGCAAGGAAGCACACACAGATGCAGAATTAGAGCGGGCCAGATGTGGCGCTGACATAGCAATCTCATTATATAGCAGGGCCCAGCCCGCTGTAAGAAGTCCACGAAGGCTGAGGAAGGACGGCGCTGCAGCGCCACCCAGTTATATGATACACAGCGGAGCTCTTGCGTGCGTCGCCGCTGGCAGTGCCCTTCCAGGGGCAGAGCGTCTACGTGCCGGTGGACATGCTACCGGTCATCCCTGGTGACTACACTGTCACCGTCCGGATGGTGGGTGGGCCGGGGTGGGCTGCAGTCGTAGGCCGCACAGAGGTGCTGCTGAATGCCGCAGGTATCGCCACTACCTCCGACCCCAACGATCTCAGCAGCGCGTATGTGGTATCGGAGCACCTGGCGCGCTTGGTGGGGCCTAAGGGCCAGCCCCTGGCGCCTACTGGCACTACCAACCACGTCATTGCCTGCGTGTGTGGACCGGCCGGCGATGAGCAGCTGGCGGCTCTCCATGGGGCTCGTGTGGAGCTCCCAGGTGAGGAGGCCATGTTGGTGGAGGTCCGGGGTGCCGCTGCTGGGGGAGGCATGCAGCGGGCTCCAGCCGGCCCAGCACCAGCCATGACAGGGGGCGGGGGGCCCACCGCTGCTGCTGGCAGCACAGGGCAGGTGCAGCAGGCGGCACCTGATGTGGAGATGCAGGAGGCGGCGGCACCGGCTGCCCCTCCGCTGCAGCAGGCTGGGGGGACCACAGCCAACCGTGCTGCTGCAGCCGCTTTGCGTGGTCAGCTGTCACGGCGACAAGGTGGGGCCTTGGGTGGAGGCCAGTCTCAGCCACCGACTACCACTCAGGCTGCCACCGGCGCTTCTGGCAGCATCGAGGGGGCCATTCAGTCCCATGTGGCCTGGCAGGAGCGCCGGCGGCTGGCGCAGCAGCAGCTGCAGCTGCAGCCGCAGCAGCGGCAGCAGCAGCAGCAGCCACAGCAGCCACAGCAGCTGCAGCAGCAACAGCAGCCGTCACCACTGCCACCACCGTCACCGCCAACGCCACTGCAGCAGCGGCCGCAACTGCCATCTCCGCCATCACAGCAGCAGCGGCCGCTACCTTCGTCGCCGCCGCCACAGCAGCAGCAGCAGCAGCAGCAACAGCTGCAGCAGCCGCACCAGCCGCACCAGCAGCAGCCGCAGCTACCGGTGTCGGTGCCGCAGGAGTCAAAGCGCGGGGCCTCAGCAGGGCCGCAGCGGCAGCACGTGCAGCGGCCAGCCTCCCTGGCGGGTGGGGCCCTTGCTCCGGTAGCTGGGCTGGGGAGTAGCGCTTCTCAGCGGCCCCTGGCCCAGCCCGCCGTGATGTCACCTCCCACTGGTGGGGCCGCGTCAACTGCTGGAGGGGACAGCGTTTCGGACTATGGGGCCGTGTGCTTGCCTGAGGACTCCTGCAGTGCGATTGGTGCTGACCTTGTTGCCTCTCAGAACCGCGCTGTGGAAGTGCAGGGGCACGAGCTGGCGGCGTGTGGTGGCGCTCGACTTGGGAGGCGCCTCCTGCAGCACCTGCGGGACCTGGGGCCCGGCACTTCTGGCCTGCCTGTCTGCCTTGTGCCTGCAGGCCGCACCGCAGTCATGCTCCAGCTCCAAGACGAGCTTCCCAACTGGGCACGCCTGCTCTCTGGTCAGCGGGCGGGAGAACCCCTACCGGACGAGGTAGCGCAGCAGCTGCAGGACACAGCAGAACTCGTGCAAGCAGCCTACACGCGCTGGACACTTCAACGGCGCACCCTGCGGCAGTCTCAGCGCGGGCGCGTGGAGCCCAGCACCACCCTCAACGGCACGGGCCGACCGGGCCACCCTCGGCGCAGCGCTAGCAAGGGCAGCTGCATGAGTGTGGACAGCATTCCAAGCAGCGTTGGTGGCGCCAGTGCCCACACCGCCGACATGAGTGTCAGCAGCGGCGGCACTCTCCCTGTGCCGCTGAATCGTGGCCGGGGCCGCTCTGGCCGCAACCGTCACAACCGCCACCGCCACGGCTCAGCCGCGGCCGGCGGGGGCCAGTAATGAGACCACGAGGAGCGGCGGCGACCCTTCGGCTGGTGACAGTCAATGTCAATGGCCTGGGATCGCCGCTAAAGGCGCGGGCGCTGTGGTCTTACCTGCAACAAGTGGGTGCTGACGTTACGCTCCTGCAGGAGACTCATGCGGTGGACACCACAGCACTGGAGTCTTGCCTTCGCGCCGGTCGGGGGCCCTGCCTCCAGTGGCGCTACTGCCTGGCGGCCAGCCCCGCGGTGTCGCCCCAATCGTGTGGGGCGGCCATCCTGGCGCGCACAAGGCTGGGCCTGCCCGGCTGCGTCCCTCAAGCACCCTCGGCGGATGCTGCTGGCCGTGTGGTATGTTGGGACTGGGATATGGGCCATGTGCGGGTGCGTTTTGTCTGTGTCTACGCGCCCACCGAAGTTGCGGCCAAGCCTTTTTTTTTTTACATTCATCCTCACATGGTTGAACGGGGACAGACGCGCTGCCCCCCTACCACTGTGCTTAGAAGCACAGCAGCCGGGAATACTCACCGAACCACACAAGGGCCAGAAGAGAAGAGAAGAGAAGAGACAGGGTTTTTTGATAAACCAGGACCCAACCCTGGTGGGGAGCCTGCCTTTTTTGCGGGTCTGCAGTCGCACCTGGCGACGGATAGGGTTCTGATCGTCGGGGGGGACTGGAACTGCATTACGGACGCCAGCCAAGAGGCTGCCCCCAGCCACTCTAGAGCTGCAGGCGGCTCCCAACTCGCCAGCCTTCTGGCCCAGCACAACCTGGTTTTTTTTTTTATTGGTGGATCCCTGGTCTAGCAAGCGGGCTGGCGCCAAGGGCTACACGCACCCTGTTACTCCCAAGCCTGCCTCTGCGGCACGCCTGGATCGGTGGTATGTCAGTGCTGCTGCCTTGCCGTGGGTCTGCGACATAGCTCGTACGTATGGGGCGCCAGGGGATCACAACGGGGTGCTGCTCACGCTGTCCCTGCCGGACCTGCCATGTGCTCACCGGGAGCAGTGGCGCTTCCCCACCTACCTGCTGTTCCACCCCAGCCTCCGCCAGGAGCTTACACAGCGCCTGGAGGCGCATGTTGCTGCTCAGCCCATGCCCCCTGCAGGCAGCAGCGCGTGCACACAGCAATGGGAGGCGGACAAGGGCTTCCTGCGGGCGGTCGCCACAGAGCTTCACCGCCAGCACTCTCGGCGGACACACGATGCTCTTCACGATGTGATCCTTACTGCCGAAGTCGCTGCGGCCTTGGCGGATCAGCCGGGTGCTCCGGCTGGGCAGCGCCAGGCTGCAGCCGCCGCCAACTTGGCAGTGCGGGAGGTGCAGGACGCCGCAGCAGCTGCCAGCCACAACGCCCGCTCGGCGCTGATGGAGGAGCATGGTGAGCGGGGCACACGCTGGTTCCATCGGCTGTCGGAGGAGCCAGCCTCGGGAGCCCAGGAGCCCATCACGCACCTGAAGGTGCCGGGGCAGTCGGAGCCAGTGGCGCTCACTGGCCCTGGCACGCGCAGCACCATCTCGGCTGCGGCCACGGCCATGTACAGCAGTGCTAGCCCCACCGGCCTCTTCCGCGTGGAGCCCGTCTGCCAGGCGTCACAACAGCAGCTGTTGGCGGCCGTTCAGCAGAAGGTGCCACTGGACCTTCAGGCGGCTGCGGAGGGGCCTGATGACGGCGCTCTCAGCCCTCTGGAGCTGTTTGCGGCGCTGGGCAGCTCTGCCAACGGTAAAGCCCCGGGCTCGGACGGTTTGCCGTATGAGGTGTACAAGGTGTTCTGGGCGCTGCTGGGTCCGCACTTGTGCGCCGCTGCCGCCGCCGCCTTTGCCGCTGCTGCAGGCGCAACGGATGGTGCTGAAATGGCGGCAGTGCTGCCGTCTTCGTGGCGGGAGGGCATCATCACCCTCATCTACAAGGGCAAAAGCCTGGACCGCGCGGAGCTGCCGTCCTACCGCCCCATCACACTGCTCAACTGCGATTTCAAGGTGGTGTCCAAGGCCATCAGTAGCCGCCTGCAGCCGGCCCTGGACGCCGTGGTCGACCCGCTGCAGACGGCGTTCATCACCGGACGCTGGATAGGAGACAACGCGCTCTACCACCAAGGCCTCATTGAGTGGCTGCGCCTGGACGTGGATGCTGGTGGCGCGCCCCGTCAGGGTGGTGCGTTGTACTTTTTAGATATCGAGAAAGCCTATGACAGGGTGCACAGGCAGTGGCTGTATGCGGCCGTGGAGGGGCTGGGGCTGGGGCCGCAGATGCTGCGCTGGATCCGCCTGCTCACCGCTGATAGCTCCGCCCGTGTCTGTGTGAATGGCGTGCTGTCTGACGCCTTTCCATTGCACAACGGCCTTCCGCAGGGCAGCACGCTCTCACCTCCCCTTTGGGTGATCCAACTGCAGCCCCTCACAGCCTATCTGCGCCGCCAGGTCGAGATCGGGGCGCTCCGCACCCCCCTCCTCCCCAACGGCGAGCAAGCTCCACCTGCTGGCCACCATGCTGATGACACGGCTCTCACCGTGCGCGACCCAGCCGTGGATGGACCGGTGGCGATGGCGGCCGTGGAGCTCTTCTGCCGCGCCTCTAACGCCCGTGTCCACCCCGCCAAGAGCAAGGCGATTGGCCTGGGCCAGCTGGCTCATCTGACGGGGCCCTGCCCGCACACAGGGGTGCCCTTCACACAGGATGCCGTCATTCATCTGGGCGTGCCACTCTCGTGGGCGTCGGAGGCCGCGGCCAAGACCCTGTATGACAAGCGTTCCAAGGGGATGAGCCACGTGGCGCGCTTGTGGGCTGCCCTGTCCCTCACCCTGGTTGGCCGTGTGCACATTGCGAAGCAGGTGCTGGCCGCGAAGCTCGCCTACCACTTCAGCTTCCTCAACCCGTCGCCAGCACAGCTGAAGGAGCTGACGGCCATCGTGGACCGGTTTGCTGCGCACTCCCTGCATGCAGAGGATGCTAGCCTATGGTCACACGGGAGCGCTGTCCTGCTGCCGAAGCGGGGGACCGCTTGCCTGCCGTACAAGGACGGGGGGGTGAACCACGTCGACCTGCCTGCGTTCTTGACTGCGCTGCAAGCTAAGATGCTGGCCCTGCTTGCCCAGCCAGGTCGGCAGCCCTGGAAGACGCTCACCCGGGCTCTGCTTAACCACGTGCGGCCGGCGGTGGCTAGCAACTGGGCGTGGATCTATGGGGACACGCCCGTGCCGGAGGCTCTGCCCGCCCGCCTGGCTGCCGCCGTGGGCCACCTGCGGCAGGCGGGTGTGGAGCAGCGGCAGCCACCTGCCATCGCCCAGCCGCCACCTACCAACCCACCGGAGTGGCGCGTTAGCTTGGACCAGCTCTGGGTGGTTGACGCCGCGGGTGCCGTGTCCTACGTCCACTACAGCGGGCGGCTGATGCGGCCCAGCCCAGGTATGGCCCCCCCAGCTGTTAGTGCGTTGTGGCCGCCTGCCTGCGTGCTGCCGACCCGCAAGCCACGGCATCTGTGGACTCTTGATGAGCGTGCAGCTTATGATGCGGCGGCTCCACATGAACGGGGGGCTGCTTGGCCGCGGGTGCCGTCGTTCTTGGCGCCGGAAGCGGAGGTGGTGGCCCACCCTGAGCGCTGCCGGGTGGCGGGGATCAGCCTGGCGGACTACACCGTGCGTGAGGTGCGGCGGGCCGTCACTAGGGCCGACCCCGCAGCACCACCTGCCCCCACGCGCCCGGCAGCCATGCCCAGCCCTGAAGCAGTCGCAGCAGCAACCGCACAGCCAGGTGGCTCGGCCAGCCCGCCGGCAGCAACATCACGGCTGGCTGAGAAGGAAGCGGAGTGGCAGCGCGCAGCTACCCAGCTGACGGCGTCTCAGGCGCAGCACTTCCGCAACAACCCGGTGGCCCTGGAGCCCTGGCTCCACCGCACTTCGGCTGCGGCACAGCAGCAGAACACGCCAGCCAGGGAACTGCAGGGGTACGGGTCTGCTTCCCAGCCGTCCAGCGAGGGGCAGCGGCGATCATCAAGGCTGCTGGCGCAGGCCGCAGCAGGAGCTGTAGCTACAGGGGCGGGGCCCAGCACTGGCCCGCCCACGGCTGCCGCTGCGGGGGCCATCCCTGCCGTACCAACCCCGGTTTATCAAAACCCTGTCTCTTCTCTTCTCTTCTCTTCTGGCCCTTGCGTGGTTCGGTGAGTATTCCCGGCTGCTGTGCTTCTAAGCACAGTGGTAGGGGGGCAGCGCGTCTGTCCCTGTTCAACCATGTAAGGATGAATGTAAAAAAAAAAAAAAAAACACCACCACCGGATGCGGGCGCGCTGCACCGCACGTGGCAGCGGCTGTGGGACAGCCACGCCAGTCGGGGAGCCAAGGTGCTGGTCTACCGGCTACAGCATGCCTACCTGCCGTGTGGTTTGTACAGGGCGGGCAAGGGCATCTTTCCACGGGCATCTGCTGCAGGGCGCCGGGGTCTGGGGCCTTATTGCCCTTACCACGCCTGCGGGCCGCCTGGCCCGCGGGCGTGGGCAAGCCTGACGCACGTCTTCCTGGAGTGCCCCGCCTACACACAGGCGCGGACATGGCTGCAGCAGCTGTGGGCCCACATCGCGCCACAGGCGGTGCCTCCGCCGGTCTCCAATGCGGCCTTCATGCTGGGGGACGACATGGGCATCTGGGCTTCAAGCCCACAAGGGGCGGGCGCCCTGCTGTGGAGCACGTTGCGGGCCACGTTCCTGAACGCCATCTGGAGTGCGTACTGGTCTCGTGAGCCGGCCCAGCAGACGTCGGTGTACGTGGTCAGGGAGGTGATCACAGAGCTGCGAAGGGTCATGCAACTGCGGTTCCCTGCTGCTACTCTTACACCTGAAACCCTGTCGGCTCTTCCCACTCAGCTGCTCACTGCGCAGTTGAAAGCCGCCAAGCTGGAGCGTTTTGTAGCTATCTGGTCGGCGAGTGGGGCCCTTTGTGAAGTGGATCAAGTGGACGGTGGGTCGCCGCAGCTGCGCCTGAAGCTGACGTTCTCATCACCTGTGCAGGCGCCTTAAGGTGGAGGCGGTACAGGGAGTTTTCAGGGGTGTAGGATTGGAGCTCTGGGCCTGCCAACTGGAGAGCTCTGGACAATTTTCATGACCCGTCTAGCTGAGCTCTGGGCCCGCCAACTGGAGAGCTCTGGACAAGTGTCAAGTTTATCAAGAGGAGCTCTGGGCCCGCCAACTGGAGAGCTCTGGACGAGTTTCAAGTTCATCAAGAGGAGCTCTGGGCCTGGCAACTGGAGAGCTCTGTTGTCTGTCTTTGTTTGTTCTGCTGGGTAGGAGGGCGAGGGGTGCGCGTTGCTGCCACCTGTGGTGTTGTGCGGCGCTGCCGCGTGGGGTGTAGAGCGGTTTTTAACCGCTTGGTGTGGAGCGGTGCGGTGTCTAGGTTTGGCCCTTTTAGCAGCCCTGCTGAGGGCTGAGGCGTGTGCAGGTCGTGGGTTCTGTGGCGGTGAGGGGGTAGCCGCGCGGCTTGCTGTGGCCGTGGTCGGGCTCGGCGTTTATGGGCAGTTGGGTAGGCTCTGAGGAGCCATAGGCACCTGCTGCCGCGCCGTTTAGGTGTTGGAGAGGCGGCGCCTGTGCGTGCGCGCCCTCGGGTTTTTTTCTCTTTCTTTTTTCTTTCCTTTTCCTTTTGGCCCTGTCAGGGTTCTGGTCTTCGGGTCCAGGCTGTGTTGGGGCTACATGCCCAGCAGCAGGGGGGCAGTGCGTCTGCCTCCGTCCAACTCTGTAAGGAAGAAGTTTCAAAAAAAAAAAGATGCGGCCCACCTACAGCACGCGACGGGCTGGGGGCCGCCTCCTGGCTAGCATCAGTGACACAGTTCCAGTCCCCACCCACAACAAGCGCCCGGTCTGTGGCCAGGTGCGACTGCAGCCCCGCAAAGAAAGCAGCCTTATCCGCCCCATTCGTAGGTGCGTACACACAGACCAGGCGCAGGCGCAGGTGGCCCACATCCCAATCCCAACATACCACTCGGCCCGCAGCATCCGCTGAGGGTGAGTGCAGGACGCAGCCTGGCAGCGACAGCTGAGTACGCGCCAGGATGGCGGCTCCACACGAGTGGGGCGACACTGCGGGGCTGGCTGATAGGCGGTGGCGCCACGGGAGGCACGGCCCCTGCACGGCACGGAGGCAGGACTCCAGCGCCTGTGTATCCGTAGCGTGGGTCTCCTGCAGCAGCACAACATCTGCTTGCGTCTGGCGCAGGTGCGACACCAGCGCCTGCGCCTTGGGCAGCGAGCCCAGGCCATTGACATTGAGTGTCAGGAGCCTGAGGCTCGCCGCCCCCACCGGCGGCCGCA
This sequence comes from Chlamydomonas schloesseri, assembly GCA_016834595.1. Lineage (NCBI taxonomy): Eukaryota > Viridiplantae > Chlorophyta > Chlorophyceae > Chlamydomonadales > Chlamydomonadaceae > Chlamydomonas > Chlamydomonas schloesseri. Next base: position 69,523 of record JAEHOD010000151.1, on the reverse strand, counting down.
TTACAAGCCACCGCCGCCATTGCTGCCACCTGTGGTGTTGTGCGGCGCTGCCGCGTGGGGTGTAGAGCGGTTTTTAACCGCTTGGTGTGGAGCGGTGCGGTGTCTAGGTTTGGCCCTTTTAGCAGCCCTGCTGAGGGCTGAGGCGTGTGCAGGTCGTTTTTTTTTTTACATTCATCCTTACATGGGTTCGTGGCGGTGAGGGGGTAGCCGCGCGGCTTGCTGTGGCCGTGGTCGGGCTCGGCGTTTATGGGCAGTTGGGTAGGCTCTGAGGAGCCATAGGCACCTGCTGCCGCGCCGTTTAGGTGTTGGAGAGGCGGCGCCTGTGCGTGCGCGCCCTCGGGTTTTTTTCTCTTTCTTTTTTCTTTCCTTTTCCTTTTGGCCCTGTCAGGGTTCTGGTCTTCGGGTCCAGGCTGCGTTGGGGCTACATGCCCAGCAGCAGGGGGGCAGTGCGTCTGCTTCCGTCCAACTCTGTAAGGAAGAAGTTTCAAAAAAAAAAAAAGTCCTGCAGGCGGGGCCAAAGCGAACGGCGAAACAGCGTAACACCCAATTCATAAAACAGGAGACGCGCACAACCAACCCTGAGGTCCAAGCCAACGACGCCGCCCTACCCGGCCGCACCATGCAATACCCCACTGACCCCTCAAAGGACCTCTCGTTCTACATGCATGCAGCGCATGAATTCGGCCCATTAGCCCACAAATGCACAACCCTTGGAACCACACGATGGACCGGCAAATGGCGTGTCCCGGCCCGAACAATCCCGAGTCACGTCACGGTGCAAGGGCCCCCCACCCAAACCATACACGCCCTACTCACCTCCCGCCCCACCCAAGCGCCCACCGTCCCGACCCAACAGCGCTTCCAGCTACCGGAAGGACACCCCACTACTCCACCTCCAGCACCCACACACACGTACCCCCTTAGCCGCCGCAAACGCCACTCCAACCCCGTCCGCTGCCCACACACTCACCACGCAGCACCACCGGGGCAGCTCGCCAGAGCCACCAGACCCCGCCGCCGATGTGCAGCCGTGGAGCCCGGCTACCGACCTGGATGGCGCAAAGCCCGAGATGTTGCACTCAGCGGCAGGCTCCCCCAATCGGACGCGGGGGTGACGGCAGCACAACACATGACCGCCCACCTGTCCAATCGAGACGACGTCATCGCCGCTATTGTTAGCGGCCCCATGACCCACAAAACCATTGCGCCCCCACCCAAGAGCAAACGAACACGCGACCCACCACCTGCGGAGCCGCCGTGGGCCGACCGATGCCGCTACCGGGTCCACTGGCAACCAACACTAACCACTGCCGGCATACTTCACGCCTACAAGTTGCAAAATTACACGGCTGTCAGCACCTCCAAACCTTCGTGCATGTTATGGGGACAAGGCATCAGGCGCTACATGACACATGTGCAGTGGGCTGAGACAGAAGACCCATTATCCACGCTATCCCAGAACCCCGGCTGGGCTGCCGCGCTCGCACGTTACAAAATAGCGCAAGCCGCGGATACCCCTCCCGCCCCTCCCCCCGCCTCTGACACCCACCTCACCGACAAGCAGCGCCAAGGCCGATGGCGCGACCCAGGACCCAGCGTAGCCGCACGTAAACACGCCATCCTCCGGACGTGCGCCATCGACACGAAACCCTGCAACCCGGACACGGACATACACCCGACAGGCCAGTACCGTGTTCAAATGGGCATGCGTGAGCCGAGCCCTACCCAGGGCGCAACCCCCACCACTAAAACAGACCCAGATCTCACAGCCCGAGTGTACGGCCCAGACGGGCGGTGCGTCGGGGCAATAAGCGCAGACCGGCTTGCCCTCCTACATGCCCGATACCTAGAGTCCAACCCCGGAATGCCCCCAGCAGCGCTAGCAGCCGCACTCGCCTCTCTCCTCACTCGCTACCGCCCTAGTAAGCGGCGCAAGGACGGTTCGACCAACCCAGCACACGAAGTCACTCTATGCCCGGGCCTCCTGTCGGCGCTTATATCACACCTACGCTTTGAGTCCGAAGCGTTTGCCTCCCCCCTAAACGCACACCCTGACATCCCCATTTACTACACTTCGAAGCCCGAAGACGCCGCCTTTGGAGCCCACCACGACTGCTTCAGCCGTCCCCTCCACGGCATAACTCTTGTCCACCCACCCCCACAACCAGAATACGCTAACCTGGCCGTTGCATGGGCGGTCATCAGCGCAGAAGCAGCAGACGCCGGCGCGCCACATTTGTCAGTGGTGGTAGTGCCCCACGGTGACACCAGCGGCTCCACGTCCTGGCTCCAGCACCCCTTGGTGCACGAGCTGGGGCACATTAAACGGTCACACGCCTGGGCCAGCATGGCATCTGGCATGGGCCAACCACAGGAGCTCCCAGCACACCGACACGGCCTCCACATCCTGTGCGTGGCAAACGAACAGGGGCGTGCACGGTTGAACCAAGCCCTGGCAGACGGGCTGGCAGTCGCCTTGTCAGACGCCCTGGGCCACACGCCACCTCCGGCCGCCCTCAAAGCCCAACCCTGCCGGGACACCCCGAAACCCTGGCCCAAAACCCCGCGAAAACTAGAGCGCCGCATACGCAGCAGCGCAACGCCGCCCCCACCGACTCCCCGTGATACGCTGGTGCTCCCGACACCAACTGAGCTCGCCACCCTCTACCGAGCTACCATACCTCCCGCGCACACGCAAGGTGCGGCCGTCTTTACCGACGGAAGTAAGGTGCCCCACACACGCGAATACATGGGTTTAGGAGCGGCGGTCTGGGACGCAACCGAGGACCGGGCTACGCACATTGACGAGGATGTCGCCTTTGATACACCACTCAGCACCATTCTCCGGTGCGAATCCTCAGCCATACGAACAGCTCTCAGCCTCCATCGCGACACCTCCCACCTGAGGATTTACACCGACAGCCTTGTCAGTCTGTTCATCCTTCGCCGCGCCATAATGGAACCCGAGTCGCTCCACGTTAGCAAACACCGCGAAATGTTCGGGGCCATCGTTGACCTCCTCACCGAGCGGGGCATAGCTGGGCATAAAACGCGCTTCTACCACGTACGCTCACACCAACGACACCTGCGTTGGTAATCAAAAGGCCGACGAAGCGGCACAGGCCGTGGCGACCAGAGAGGTTCAACCAGACGTTTCAGAAACAGTATACTCGCACCCATTTGAAAATCTGGAGGGTTGGGTGGCCAAGAAAGAAATAGTGGAACGCAACGGGAACATGGAGGAGCGGTTATTATACGCCAACGACCTCAATCGCGACCTGAAAAAGATGGCCCGCTCCTCTACAGCCAATGGATACACCAACTCAGGCGTATACGCACAACTTAAGACACTCATGCCGATTTCGTCAAGGCTTCGAGAGATCCGGGTTCGAATCCCGGTCACCCCACCAGGGTTGGGTCCTGGTTTATCAAAACCCTGTCTCTTCTCTTCTCTTCTCTTCTGGCCCTTGTGTGGTTCGGTGAGTATTCCCGGCTGCTGTGCTTCTAAGCACAGTGGTAGGGGGGCAGCGCGTCTGTCCCCGTTCAACCATGTAAGGATGAATGTAAAAAAAAAAAAACTATGGGAAGATGCTAGACAACACATCGATGAACGATATGGGCTGGACTTGTTCGATGCATGCTCCTTTGAAGAAGCTCGTTGTGCATTTAAGTATCGCTGGGGCCTCTCGTGGAACGCTAAACGGGCTGCTCGTGTAAAACATCCCATGCCTGGCTGCGCGGGAGGCGAATGCCCCCTGTGCCGTGGCGACGACGGTGGCTCCCACATTCTGGGTGGCTGCACTCACCGACGGTTGAAGGCCGCGTACATCGCACGCCACAACCATGTGGTCCAGAAGATCGCAAAAGCAGTGAGTCAGGGACTGCACGGAGGCTGTGCCCTGTACATGGACGCTGGCAAACATGCCCCTGCTTTCAGCGGGGGATCCCGCATACCCGATTGGGTGCTCCCCGGCACGCCCGAGAGCGTGCGACTCAAATTCCGCCCAGACCTCTTGGTTATCCCCACCATCCGCATGCACCGCTCTGGACAACACACCAACACGCCCCGCACGAGACACCAGCGCAGTGCGCACAAAGTGTACGTGATCGAAGTGGGTTACTGCTTGGACCTGCGCCACCCCGAAAAACGGGCGGAAAAGCTGCAGCAACACACAAAACTGGTCACCGCTCTCCGCAACGCAGGCTGGGACGTTGCCCCAAGCGAGACAACCGTAATTACCTTGGGACACACCGGCACAATCACACCGCACCTCCATGCTCTCCTCAAAACCCTTGGATGCTCAACACAAATCGCGCACCGCACCTGCAGAAAACTCACCAAACACGCCGTCCATACAACGACCTCCATAACCGCTCTTCGCCGAGAACTCTGCAGCCACAAGTGGCCCGGTCGACCACCGTAATAACGTCTAACCGCACTGGGAGTGGGACCTGGCCCAGCGCGCCTTGGCACGCTGCCTGCCTCCCCACTCCCACCTGGGGGACAGGGGCCCAGCGGCGGGGACCACCTCCACGGTGGTCCCCTATGCCCTCATGCCCCTACCTCCTTAGAACACGCCCTGTCACGCAGGGAGTACTCATTATTATTATTATTCACAGGGCAGGTGCAGCAGGCGGCACCTGATGTGGAGATGCAGGAGGCGGCGGCACCGGCTGCCCCTCCGCTGCAGCAGGCTGGGGGGACCACAGCCAACCGTGCTGCTGCAGCCGCTTTGCGTGGTCAGCTGTCACGGCGACAAGGTGGGGCCTTGGGTGGAGGCCAGTCTCAGCCACCGACTACCACTCAGGCTGCCACCGGCGCTTCTGGCAGCATCGAGGGGGTCATTCAGTCCCATGTGGCCTGGCAGGAGCGCCGGCGGCTGGCGCAGCAGCAGCTGCAGCTGCAGCCGCAGCAGCGGCAGCAGCAGCAGCAGCCACAGCAGCCACAGCAGCTGCAGCAGCAACAGCAGCTGTCACCACTGCCACCACCGTCACCGCCAACGCCACTGCAGCAGCGGCCGCAACTGCCATCTCCGCCATCACAGCAGCAGCGGCCGCTACCTTCGTCGCCGCCGCCACAGCAGCAGCAGCAGCAGCAGCAGCAACAGCTGCAGCAGCCGCACCAGCCGCACCAGCCGCACCAGCAGCAGCCGCAGCTACCGGTGTCGGTGCCGCAGGAGTCAAAGCGGGGGGCCTCAGCAGGGCCGCAGCGGCAGCACGTGCAGCGGCCAGCCTCCCTGGCGGGTGGGGCCCTTGCTCCGGTAGCTGGGCTGGGGAGTAGCGCTTCTCAGCTGCCCCTGGCCCAGCCCGCCGTGATGTCACCTCCCACTGGTGGGGCCGCGTCAACTGCTTGTTCTTGTGTGTGTGTGGTTACAACTGCTGGAGGGGACAGCGTTTCGGACTATGGGGCCGTGTGCTTGCCTGAGGACTCCTGCAGTGCGATTGGTGCTGACCTTGTTGCCTCTCAGAACCGCGCTGTGGAAGTGCAGGGGCACGAGCTGGCGGCGTGTGGTGGCGCTCGACTTGGGAGGCGCCTCCTGCAGCACCTGCGGGACCTGGGGCCCGGCACTTCTGGCCTGCCTGTCTGCCTTGTGCCTGCAGGCCGCACCGCAGTCATGCTCCAGCTCGGGGGCAGCGCGTCTGTCCCCGTTCAACCATGTAAGGATGAATGTAAAAAAAAAAAGCTCCAAGACGAGCTTCCCAACTGGGCACGCCTGCTCTCTGGTCAGCGAGCGGGAGCACCCCTACCGGACGAGGTAGCGCAGCAGCTGCAAGACACAGCAGAACTCGTGCAAGCAGCCTACACGCGCTGGACACTTCAACGGCGCACCCTGCGGCAGTCTCAGCGCGGGCGCGTGGAGCCCAGCACCACCCTCAACGGCACGGGCCGACCGGGCCACCCTCGGCGCAGCGCTAGCAAGGGCAGCTGCATGAGTGTGGACAGCATTCCAAGCAGCGTTGGTGGCGCCAGTGCCCACACCGCCGACATGAGCGTCAGCAGCGGCGGCACTCTCCCTGTGCCGCTGAATCGTGGCCGGGGCCGCTCTGGCCGCAACCCAGCCAAGTGGCTCGGCCAGCCCGCCGACAGCAACGTCACGGCTCGCTGAGAAGGAAGCGGAGTGGCAGCGCGCAGCTACCCAGCTGGCGGCGTCGCAGGCGCAGCACTTCCGCAACAACCCAGTGGCCCTGGACCCCTGGCTCCACCGCACCTCGGCTGCTGCCGGACAGCAGAGCACGCCGGCGCGTGAGCTACGGTCGTACGCGTCACCCACCCAGCTGTCGGGTGAGGGGCCGCGGCGTTCAGCGCGGTTGCAGGAGCAGGCGGCGGGCGGCGCAGGGCCTAGCATGGGGCAGGCCACGGCGGCGGCGGCAGCCGCAGCTGCCGTTGATGGCACCCCTCGGCCGCCGCCCCCGGATGGGGCGCTGCTGCGCGCCTCGTGGCAGCGCTTGTGGGACAGCCACGCCACTCGAGCCGCAAAGGTGCTGGTATACCGCCTGCAACATGCTTACCTGCCCTGCGGGTTGTACCGAGCGGGCAAGGGCATTCGGCCACGGGTGGCCACGGGGCGCGGGGGGTTGGGGCCGCACTGCCCTCACCCCGCCTGCGGGCCGCCTGGCCCGCAGGCGTGGGCCAGCCTGACGCACGTGTTCCTGGAGTGCCCGGCTTATGCGCAGGCGCGGGCGTGGCTGCAGCAGCTGTGGGCCTGCGTGGCGCCACAGGCGGCGCCGCTGCCGGTGACGGACGCGGCCTTCATGCTTGGGGACCACATGGGCGCGTGGGCCTCCAGCCCGCGCGGCGCGGGCGCGCTGCTGTGGAGCACACTGCGGGCCACGTTCCTGTACGCCCTCTGGTGTGCGTACTGGTCCCGGGAGCCGGCCAAGCAGACGTCCGAGCATGTGGTTCGCGAGGTGGTCAGCGAGCTGCGCAGGGTCATGCAGCTGCGTTTCACTGCCGCCACGCTAACCCCTGACACCCTGTCGGCTCTGCCCACTCAGCTTCTGACGGCGCAGCTGAAGGCGGCCAAGTTGGAGAGCTTTGTGGCTATCTGGACGGCGGGTGGCGCCCTCTGTGAAGTGGAGGATACGGAGGGTGGGTCGCCGCAGCTGCGCATCCGGCTGACGCTTGCATCGCCCGTGCAGGCACCCTAGTTTCTGTGGGCGGCGGTTTTCAAGGCGATGGCGTGGCTTGCCTCCGCTGTGTATCATATAACTGGGTGGCGCTGCAGCGCCGTCCTTCCTCCGCCTTCGTGGACTTCTTACAGCGGGCTGGGCCCTGCTATATAATGAGATTGCTATGTCAGCGCCACATCTGGCCCGCTCTAATTCTGCATCTGTGTGTGCTTCCTTGCTTCTGATGGGGTGTTGCTTAAGCAACCGACTTGCGGGGGTGGGGTGGGTTTGGGCGGGAAGCGTCCTGCTGTCTGTTGTGAGCGTACCGTGGGTGCGCTCGTGTTTGAAGTGTGGAGGTGCGTCTCTGCCGGTGGTGCTTGCCTTCAGACTTTTGGTGTAGCGGTTGCTTGGCTTAGGTCTGGTGGTGTTTGTGGAAACCCCTACCGGGGGGCGGGGGGGCCAGCCTCCTGCTCTGTCTGCCGGGTCGGGGTGGGGTGGGTGGGTGCGGGATGGGGTAGCGGTAGGTGTTTTGGTTCAGGTGGTTTTGGTTTTTCAGGTGGTTTGTCTCAGACTTCTTCTCTTCTCTTCTTGCCCTGTCGGGATTCTGGTCTCCAAGACCAGGCTGCTTCGGGTCTCTTTGCCCAGCGGTTGGGAGGCAGTGCGTCTGCTTCCGTTCAATCCTGTAAGGATGAATCCTCAAAAAAAAAAAAAACCGTCACAACCGCCACCGCCACGGCTCAGCCGCGGCCGGCGGGGGCCAGTAATGCGGTCACGAGGAGCGGCGGCGACCCTTCGGCTGGTGACAGTCAATGTCAATGGCCTGGGATCGCCGCTCAAGGCGCGGGCGCTGTGGTCTTACCTTTTGAGGATTCATCCTTACAGGATTGAACGGAAGCAGACGCACTGCCTCCCAACCGCTGGGCAAAGAGACCCGAAGCAGCCTGGTCTTGGAGACCTGCAACAAGTGGGTGCTGACGTTACGCTCCTGCAGGAGACTCATGCGGTGGACACCACAGCACTGGAGTCTTGCCTTCGCGCCGGTCGGGGGCCCTGCCTCCAGTGGCGCTACTGCCTGGCGGCCAGCCCCGCGGTGTCGCCCCAATCGTGTGGGGCGGCCATCCTGGCGCGCACAAGGCTGGGCCTGCCCGGCTGCGTCCCTCAAGCACCCTCGGCGGATGCTGCTGGCCGTGTGGTATGTTGGGACTGGGATATGGGCCATGTGCGGGTGCGTTTTGTCTGTGTCTACGCGCCCACCGAAGTTGCGGCCAAGCCTGCCTTTTTTGCGGGTCTGCAGTCGCACCTGGCGACGGATAGGGTTCTGATCGTCGGGGGGGACTGGAACTGCATTACGGACGCCAGCCAAGAGGCTGCCCCCAGCCACTCTAGAGCTGCAGGCGGCTCCCAACTCGCCAGCCTTCTGGCCCAGCACAACCTGGTGGATCCCTGGTCTAGCAAGCGGGCTGGCGCCAAGGGCTACACGCACCCCGCTACTCCCAAGCCTGCCTCTGCGGCACGCCTGGATCGGTGGTATGTCAGTGCTGCTGCCTTGCCGTGGGTCTGTGACATAGCTCGTACGTATGGGGCGCCAGGGGATCACAACGGGGTGCTGCTCACGCTGTCCCTGCCGGACCTGCCGTGTGCTCACCGGGAGCAGTGGCGCTTCCCCACCTACCTGCTGTTCCACCCCAGCCTCCGCCAGGAGCTTACACAGCGCCTGGAGGCGCATGTTGCTGCACAGCCCATGCCCCCTGCAGGCAGCAGCGCGTGCACACAGCAATGGGAGGCGGACAAGGGCTTCCTGCGGGAGGTCGCCACAGAGCTTCATCGCCAGCACTCTCGGCGGACACACGACGCTCTTCACGATGTGATCCTTACTGCCGAAGTCGCTGCGGCCTTGGCAGATCAGCCGGGTGCTCCGGCTGGGCAGCGCCAGGCTGCAGCCGCCGCCAACTTGGCAGTGCGGGAGGTGCAGGACGCCGCAGCAGCTGCCAGCCACAACGCCCGCTCGGCGCTGATGGAGGAGCATGGTGAGCGGGGCACACGCTGGTTCCATCGGCTGTCGGAGGAGCCAGCCTCGGGAGCCCAGGAGCCCATCACGCACCTGAAGGTGCCGGGGCAGTCGGAGCCAGTGGCGCTCACTGGCCCTGGCACGCGCAGCACCATCTCGGCTGCGGCCACGGCCATGTACAGCAGTGCTAGACCCACCGGCCTCTTCCGCGTGGAGCCCGTCTGCCAGGCGTCACAACAGCAGCTGTTGGCGGCCGTTCAGCAGAAGGTGCCACTGGACCTTCAGGCGGCTGCGGAGGGGCCTGATGACGGCGCTCTCAGCCCTCTGGAGCTGTTTGCGGCGCTGGGCAGCTCTGCCAACGGTAAAGCCCCGGGCTCGGACGGTTTGCCGTATGAGGTGTACAAGGTGTTCTGGGCGCTGCTGGGTCCGCGCTTGTGCGCCGCTGCCGCCGCCGCCTTTGCCGCTGCTGCAGGCGCAACGGATGGTGCTGAAATGGCGGCAGTGCTGCCGTCTTCGTGGCGGGAGGGCATCATCACCCTCATCTACAAGGGCAAAAGCCTGGACCGCGCGGAGCTGCCGTCCTACCGCCCCATCACACTGCTCAACTGCGATTTCAAGGTGGTGCCCAAGGCCATCAGTAGCCGCCTGCAGCCGGCCCTGGACGCCGTGGTCGACCCGCTGCAGACGGCGTTCATCACCGGACGCTGGATAGGAGACAACGCGCTCTACCACCAAGGCCTCATTGAGTGGCTGCGCCTGGACGTGGATGCTGGTGGCGCGCCCCGTCAGGGTGGTGCGTTGTACTTTTTAGATATCGAGAAAGCCTATGACAGGGTGCACAGGCAGTGGCTGTATGCGGCCGTGGAGGGGCTGGGGCTGGGGCCGCAGATGCTGCGCTGGATCCGCCTGCTCACCGCTGATAGCTCCGCCCGTGTCTGTGTGAATGGCGTGCTGTCTGACGCCTTTCCAGTGCACAACGGCCTTCCGCAGGGCAGCACGCTCTCACCTCCCCTTTGGGTGATCCAACTGCAGCCCCTCACAGCCTATCTGCGCCGCCAGGTCGAGATCGGGGCGCTCCGCACCCCCCTCCTCCCCAACGGCGAGCAAGCTCCACCTGCTGGCCACCATGCTGATGACACGGCACTCACCGTGCGCGACCCAGCCGTGGATGGACCGGTGGCGATGGCGGCCGTGGAGCTCTTCTGCCGCGCCTCTAACGCCCGTGTCCACCCCGCCAAGAGCAAGGCGATTGGCCTGGGCCAGCTGGCTCATCTGACGGGGCCCTGCCCGCACACAGGGGTGCCCTTCACACAGGATGCCGTCATTCATCTGGGCGTGCCACTCTCGTGGGCGTCGGAGGCCGCGGCCAAGACCCTGTATGACAAGCGTTCCAAGGGGATGAGCCACGTGGCGCGCTTGTGGGCTGCCCTGTCCCTCACCCTGGTTGGCCGTGTGCACATTGCGAAGCAGGTGCTGGCCGCGAAGCTCGCCTACCACTTCAGCTTCCTCAACCCGTCGCCAGCACAGCTGAAGGAGCTGACGGCCATCGTGGACCGGTTTGCTGCGCACTCCCTGCATGCAGAGGATGCTAGCCTATGGTCACACGGGAGCGCTGTCCTGCTGCCGAAGCGGGGGACCGCTTGCCTGCCGTACAAGGACGGGGGGGTGAACCACGTCGACCTGCCTGCGTTCTTGACTGCGCTGCAAGCTAAGATGCTGGCCCTGCTTGCCCAGCCAGGTCGGCAGCCCTGGAAGACGCTCACCCGGGCTCTGCTTAACCACGTGCGGCCAGCGGTGGCTAGCAACTGGGCGTGGATCTATGGGGACACGCCCGTGCCGGAGGCTCTGCCCGCCCGCCTGGCTGCCGCCGTGGGCCACCTGCGGCAGGCGGGTGTGGAGCAGCGGCAGCCACCTGCCATCGCCCAGCCGCCACCTACCAACCCACCGGAGTGGCGCGTTAGCTTGGACCAGCTCTGGGTGGTTGACGCCGCGGGTGCCGTGTCCTACGTCCACTACAGCGGGCGGCTGATGCGGCCCAGCCCAGGTATGGCCCCCCCAGCTGTTAGTGCGTTGTGGCCGCCTGCCTGCGTGCTGCCGACCCGCAAGCCACGGCATCTGTGGACTCTTGATGAGCGTGCAGCTTATGATGCGGCGGCTCCACATGAACGGGGGGCTGCTTGGCCGCGGGTGCCGTCGTTCTTGGCGCCGGAAGCGGAGGTGGTGGCCCACCCTGAGCGCTGCCGGGTGGCGGGGATCAGCCTGGCGGACTACACCGTGCGTGAGGTGCGGCGGGCCGTCACTAGGGCCGACCCCGCAGCACCACCTGCCCCCACGCGCCCGGCAGCCATGCCCAGCCCTGAAGCAGTCGCAGCACCTTTACTTTACTTTACTTTACTTTACTTTACTTTACTTTACTTTACTCTCCTCCTTTGCTATTCTCGCGTTCTGCTTTCCTCCCCTGCAACAGTTACACAGTCACTGTCGTTTTCTGGACGCTGTTCGACTTGCTTCCTCTCGTTTTAGGCTTCTTAAGACCTACGACTAATTGGGAAGCACTCAGCGCTTGTGGGTGCGCTCCTTTTTCGTCAGTCAACGTTGCAGGAGTAGCGCGGCGCTTTCTCTCCCGCGCCTCTTCGCCTACGCCGGCTTGATATTTGGTGGTCGACTTCAATATGGATTAGGATTCTGGCGGCTCCGGAGCGTCACCGTGGAGTTGGCGACATTTCGCTCGTCGGCATCCTCAACACCTCGGCGAGCAGCGTGCTTCAACAGCTTGGAGCCGGTGGCGTATCGACCTCTTTGGTTGGTTCTTTGCGCGGGTCTCGGCGCGTGTAGCCTGGCGCGTTGGGTGCAGTGGTCGCGGGTGCCCTTCCGCCCTTTCTGGGAGCTTCCCACAGCTGGTTTTGGGGGGCAGCACGCCTTTGTGTCCTTGTTGCCTGGAGCCCCGCCCTTGCCCTGCTCCACCATGCGGCCTTGCTTTGCTGCCCTGTGAGTGGTGCTCTCGGGTAGCTATGCTGTCTTTGGGGGATCCTGGCCGGTTCAGGCCGGTGTCTCAGCGCAGCACCCGCGTGCCGTCAGCAGGCATGCAGGCAGCTTCACCAGCCGAGCCATGGGCCCCGGGGGCAGGGCAGCCACCTGGGCCACCCGCCGCCGTGGGCGCCTCCAGTCTGGGTACCGCTGCCAGCTTTGACAGCACAGGGCTCCACCGCGCTTGGTGGCAGCTGCGCCAGGCGCCGGGGGTGCAGGGGCTGACACCGCGGGCCCAGGGCCGTGGCCTGCCCACCAGCCCCCTTCTCCTAGTGGGTCAAGCAGAAGGGTTGCCAGCGGGAGTGCAGCTCACGGCAGCGTCGGTCAGGGGGCTCACAGGGGACGCTATGCGGGTGCTGGAGTCTCAGCTCCCGGCGCATCAGCAGCAAGGCCGCCTCTTGCAGGGCCACTCTCTGCACAGTGTGGGGCAGCCATCCCGGTGTTATGCGGAGGTGACGTTTGTCCCTGGGGCGGACAGCACCACCGTTGCCAGCTTTACAGCTTGCCTGCTGCGCAACTCGCCCCTGAAGGTGCCATACCTGGGCCAGACTGTCCATGTGCATGCAGATGTGCGGCCAGTCATTCCAGGCACCTACACGGTAGCTGTCAAGATGATTGGCGGGCCCGGCTGGGCCGCTGTTGTGGGGCGCACGGAGGCCGTCCTGCATGCGGCGGGCTACACCACCACGTCCGACCCGGACGACCTCAGCGGTGTCTACGTGGTGTCCGAGCACTTGGCGCAGATGGTGGGCCCGAAGGGGCAGCCTCTTGCACCTGCTGGTACGGGCATCACCAACCATGTCATTGCCTGTCTGCGGGGCACAGCCAATGACCCGCTGCTTGCTAAGCTGCATGGCGCCCGTTTTGAGCTGCAAGGCGAGGAGCCCATGCTGGTGGACGTCTGCAGCAGCAAGGCGGCTGAACTCCTCCTGGAGGCAGCGGCGGCGGCCGGTGTTGCTGCCCCACAGGGGGCTGCGGCGGGGGCCCTTGCCCCAGGCAGGGTCCCCACCGCCGCTGGCGGCCTGGGCCGTTCTCCCTCAGTGGCAGGGGTGCCGCTAGCGGCCGCGGCCGCTGCTGCGCAGGGGCTGGGTGCCGCCGGAACCGACGTTGAGATGCAGGAGGCGGGCGGCTTGGGCGGTGTCGCAGGAGCCGCCACTGGTGCAGCGTCCGGGCCGGGAATGGGCAGCCGCACTCCGGCTGTGGTGCTGCCCGCGGCGTCAGCAGCCGCCGCTGGCGTGCCGCTGGGTAGCACCTCGTCGCCAGTGCAGCCCCAAGCGGGAGTCAAACGGGCGGCGGAGGCCACGCCGCAGGCGGCTGCTTCACGGCAGCCACGTCCTCTGCAGGCGATTCGGGGGGGAGGGGGGGAGGGCTCTCAGCCGCCAGCGGGTTCGCGGGGGCCGGACGGCTCAGCCCCTGACGTCGTGATGCAGGACGCCACGCGCACTAGTCGGCGTGCCCGTCGGCAAGCTGGGGGCCAGCAGCAGCAGCAGCAGCCCGCCACTGTGCGGAGGCAGACTTTACTTTACTTTACTTTACTTTACTTGCTTCCTATTTCTGCTATCCTTTTCTCTTGCTCGCAAACAACATCTTACGTCGACTTTTCTTTTCGGGGTCCTTTATTCCCTGTGTAGCATTCCAATTGCTTTTCTCAGCAATATGATGCTTTACTAAATAGGTCGGAGCCTCTATCGCGCGAGTCGTTTGTGGGTCGCACGGTGCCAGTTGCTACACCCCTTCGCCTTCGGCGCTCGTTTTGGTGCCTGGGCATCTAAAATGGGCTAAATGAATCCTACGCTTTCTTATTCTGGCGTCAGTCCTCGGTCGGCGTGAAGTCGGTGACATCCTGCTTGTCGGCATTTTAACATCTTGGCGCGCGCGGCGTCTCGTCAGCCCAGCGTAGGTTTATAATCTACTGCTGGGTAAGGAAGCTATTTTCAGCAGGGCGGACTGGGCTATCGTGCCCTCCCACGGGGTGCCGTTTTGCACTTGGGCGGTTTTGGGTGGGCTGCTGGAGCCTGGTCCTCTCCCCCTGCCCTGCTGCGCCTCGTGCTCCCGCTGCCGCGGCCTACGGGGCTGCTGGCGTGCTGGTTGCTGTGAGTCATGCAGGTTAGGGGCCGCCAAGGTGGTTGCCCTGGGGCCAGCAGTGGAGGCCTCTTGACAGGCCTTCCCAGGGCACCAACAGCAGTCAGCAGGGTGCAGCCACGGGGTTATGTCCGTGGGCAGCTCCCTATCATGCAGTCGGCAACCCAGGGGATGCCCGCAGCACCGGACGCCGCTGTTCTCACACGCCCCAGCGTGGCTGTGGACAGCGTCAGCCTTCACCAGGCGTGGTGGCGGCTCCAGGCGTCGCCTGCTGTGCAGCGGCTGACCATGCGGCCCAGTGGCCGCCGCCTGATTTCTTACCCAGTCCTCCTGCTGGGCCAAGCCACTGGCCTGTCAGATGAGGAGCTCACGTCAGCCAACCTCCGGGAGCTTGCAGGTGCTGCTGTGTCTGTGGTGGCTTCCAAACTCCAGGCGAGCCAGCAGGGCAAACTGCTGCAGGGCCACACCCTGCAGCATATGAATCAGCCATCCCGGGCGTATGTTGGGCTGACGTTTGATCCGGGGGCTACCAGCGCCTCCAAGGCGGCGTTCTCAGCGGAGCTCTTGCGTGCGTCGCCGCTGGCAGTGCCCTTCCAGGGGCAGAGCGTCTACGTGCCGGTGGACATGCTACCGGTCATCCCTGGTGACTACACTGTCACCATCCGGATGGTGGGTGGGCCAGGGTGGGCTGCAGTCGTAGGCCGCACAGAGGTGCTGCTGAATGCCGCAGGTATCGCCACTACCTCCGACCCCAACGATCTCAGCAGCGCGTATGTGGTTTCGGAGCACCTGGCGCGCTTGGTGGGGCCTAAGGGCCAGCCCCTGGCGCCTACTGGCACTACCAACCACGTCATTGCCTGCGTGCGTGGTCCGGCCGGCGATGAGCAGCTGGCGGCTCTTCATGGGGCTCGTGTGGAGCTCCCAGGTGAGGAGGCCATGTTGGTGGAGGTCCGGGGTGCGGCTGCTGGGGGAGGCATGCAGCGGGCTCCAGCCGGCCCAGCACCAGCCACGACAGGGGGCGGGGGGCCCACCGCTGCTGCTGGCAGCACGGGGCAGGTGCAGCAGGCGGCACCTGATGTGGAGATGCAGGAGGCGGCGGCACCAGCTGCCCCTCCACTGCAGCAGGCTGGGGGGACCACAGCCAACCGGGCTGCTGCAGCGGCTTTGCGTGGTCAGCTGTCACGGCGACACGGTGGGGCCTTGGGCGGGGGCCAGTCTCAGTCACCGACTACCACTCAGGCTGCCACCGGCGCTTCTGGCAGCATCGAGGGGGTCATTCAGTCCCATGTGGCCTGGCAGGAGCGCCGGCGGCTGGCGCAGCAGCAGCTGCAGCAGCAGCAGCAGCAGCAGCAGCAGCAGCAGCAGCAGCAGCAGTCACAGCCGCCACAGCAGCCGCCGCAGCAGCAGCAGCCGCCACCACTGCCACCACCGTCACTGCAGCAGCGGCCACAGCGGCCACAACTGCCATCTCCGCCATCACAGCCGCAGCGGCCGCTACCGTCGTCGCCGCCACCACCGCAGCAGCAGCAGCAGCAGCTGCAGCAACAGCTGCAGCAGCCGCACCAGCCGCACCAGCAGCAGCCGCAGCTAACGGTGTCGGTGCCGCAGGAGTCAAAGCGGGGGGCCTCAGCAGGGCCGCAGCGGCAGCACGCGCAGTGGCCAGCCTCCCTGGCGGGTGGGGCCCTTGCTCCAGTAGCTGGGCTGGGGAGTAACACTTCTCAGCTGCCCCTGGCCCAGCCCGCCGTGATGTCACCTCCCACTGGTGGGGCCGCGTCAACTGCTGGAGGGGACAGCGTTTCGGACTATGGGGCCGTGTGCTTGCCTGAGGACTCCTGCAGTGCGATTGGTGCTGACCTTGTTGCCTCTCAGAATCGCGCTGTGGAAGTGCAGGGGCACGAGCTGGCGGCGTGTGGTGGCACTCGACTTGGGAGGCGCCTCCTGCAGCACCTGCGGGACCTGGGGCCCGGCACTTCTGGCCTGCCTGTCTGCCTTGTGCCTGCAGGCCGCACCGCAGTCATGCTGCAGCTCCAAGACGAGCTTCCCAACTGGGCACGCCTGCTCTCTGGTCAGCGGGCGGGAGCGCCCCTACCGGACGAGGTAGCGCAGCAGCTGCAGGACACAGCAGAACTCGTGCAAGCAGCCTACACGCGCTGGACACTTCAGCGGCGCACCCTGCGGCAGTCTCAGCGCGGGCGCGTGGAGCCCAGCACCACCCCCAACGGCACGGGCCGACCGGGCCGCCCTCGGCGCAGCGCTAGCAAGGGTAGCTGCATGAGTGTGGACAGCATTCCAAACAGCGTTGGTGGCGCCAGTGCCAACACCGCCGACATGAGCGTCAGCAGCGGCGGCACTCTCCCTGTGCCGCTGAATCGTGGCCGGGGCCGCTCTGGCCGCAACCGTCACAACCGCCACCGCCACGGCTCAGCCGCGGCCGGCGGGGGCCAGTAATGCGACAACGAGGAGCGGCGGCGACCCTTCGGCTGGTGACAGTCAATGTCAATGGCCTGGGATCGCCGCTCAAGGCGCGGGCGCTGTGGTCTTACCTGCAACAAGTGGGTGCTGACTTTACGCTCCTGCAGGAGACTCATGCAGTGGACACCACAGCACTGCAGTCTTGCCTTCGCGCCGGTCGGGGACCCTGCCTCCAGTGGCGCTACTGCCTGGCGGCCAGCCCGGCGGTGTCGCCCCAATCGTGTGGGGCGGCCATCCTGGCGCGCACAAGGCTGGGCCTACCCGGCTGCGTCCCTCAAGCACCCTCGGCGGATGCTGCTGGCCGTGTGGTATGTTGGGACTGGGATATGGGCCATGTGCGGGTGCGTTTTGTCTGTGTCTACGCGCCCACCGAAGTTGCGGCCAAGCCTGCCTTTTTTGCGGGTCTGCAGTCACACCTGGTGACGGATAGGGTTCTGATCGTCGGGGGGGACTGGAACTGCATTACGGACGCCAGCCAAGAGGCTGCCCCCAGCCACTCTAGAGCTGCAGGCGGCTCCCAACTCGCCAGCCTGCTGGCCCAGCACAACCTGGTGGATCCCTGGCCTAGCAAGCGGGCTGGCGCCAAGGGCTACACGCACCCCGCTACTCCCAAGCCTGCCTCTGCGGCACGCCTGGATCGGTGGTATGTCAGTGCTGCTGCCTTGCCGTGGGTCTGCGACATAGCTCGTACGTATGGGGCGCCAGGGGATCACAACGGGGTGCTGCTCACGCTGTCCCTGCCGGACCTGCCGTGTGCTCACCGGGAGCAGTGGCGCTTCCCCACCTTTTTTTTTTTTTATTTTTTTTTTAAATCATCCTTACAAGGTTGCGGTGGTAGACGCACTACCACCCTACTGCTGGGTATTGAACCCGAGTCAGCCTGGATCATATCACAGAACCTCGATAGGGCCAGAAGAGAAGAGAAGAGAAGTTTGTTCCACCACACATCCACTGGAGATCTCAACAGCTAGGCGCCACCTCACACCTACCGGAGTACTCAACAGCTAGATGACAACCACAACCAACAACCATCTAGTGCTCTCAGTTGACAGGCCCACAGATCCACTTGATAAGTCTAGAGTTCTCCAGATGACAGGCCCAGAGCTCCACTTGAATCTTGAATCTTGAACTTGAACTTGAAAGCTCCAGTCTTGTACCCCTGAGACTCCCTGAACACAGGGGGGGTCTACACGCCACGTCTGGCATGGATGGGTTTTGGTAAACCAGGACCCTTCCTGGTGGGGTGACCGGGATTCGAACCCGGGTCTCTCAGCCTAACGAAATCGGCTGAGTGTCTTAACCAACTAGACGACCCCCCCTGCTGTTCCACCCCAGCCTCCGCCAGGAGCTTATGCAGCGCCTGGAGGCGCATGTTGCTGCTCAGCCCATGCCCCCTGCTGGCAGCAGCGCGTGCACACAGCAATGGGAGGCGGACAAGGGCTTCCTGCGGGAGGTCGCCACAGAGCTTCATCGCCAGCACTCTCGGCGGACACACGACGCTCTTCACGATGTGATCCTTACTGCCGAAGTCACTGCGGCCTTGGCAGATCAGCCGGGTGCTCCGGCTGGGCAGCGCCAGGCTGCAGCCGCCGCCAACTTGGCAGTGCGGGAGGTGCAGGACGCCGCAGCAGCTGCCAGCCACAACGCCCGCTCGGCGCTGATGGAGGAGCATGGTGAGCGGGGCACACGCTGGTTCCATCGGCTGGCGGAGGAGCCAGCCTCGGGAGCCCAGGAGCCCATCACGGACCTGAAGGTGCCGGGGCAGTCGGAGCCAGTGGCGCTCACTGGCCCTGGCACGCGCAGCACCATCTCGGCTGCGGCCACGGCCATGTACAGCAGTGCTAGCCCCACCGGCCTCTTCCGCGTGGAGCCCGTCTGCCAGGCGTCACAACAGCAGCTGTTGGCGGCCATTCAGCAGCAGGTGCCACTGGACCTTCAGGCGGCTGCAGAGGGGCCTGATGACGGCGCTCTCAGCCCTTTGGAGCTGTTTGCGGCGCTGGGCAGCTCTGCCAACGGTAAAGCCCCGGGCTCGGACGGTTTGCCGTATGAGGTGTACAAGGTGTTCTGGGCGCTGCTGGGTCCGCGCTTGTGCGCCGCTGCCGCCGCCGCCTTTGCCGCTGCTGCAGGCGCAACGGACGGTGCTGAAATGGCGGCAGTGCTGCCGTCTTCGTGGCGGGAGGGCATCATCACCCTCATCTACAAGGGCAAAAGCCTGGACCGCGCGGAGCTGCCGTCCTACCGCCCCATCACGCTGCTCAACTGCGACTTCAAGTTGGTGTCCAAGGCCATTAGTAGCCGCCTGCAGCCGGCCCTGGACGCCGTGGTCGACCCGCTGCAGACGGCGTTCATCACCGGACGCTGGATAGGAGACAACGCGCTCTACCACCAAGGCCTCATTGAGTGGCTGCGCCTGGACGTGGATGCTGGTGGCGCGCCCCGTCAGGGTGGTGCGTTGTACTTTTTAGACATCGAGAAAGCCTATGACAGGGTGCACAGGCAGTGGCTGTATGCGGCCGTGGAGGGGCTGGGGCTGGGGCCGCGGATGCTGCGCTGGATCCGCTTGCTCACCGCTGATAGCTCCGCCCGTGTCTGTGTGAATGGCGTGCTGTCTGACGCCTTTCCAGTGCACAACGGCCTGCCGCAGGGCAGCACGCTCTCACCTCCCCTTTGGGTGATCCAACTGCAGCCCCTCACAGCCTATCTGCGCCGCCAGGTCGAGATCGGGGCGCTCCGCACCCCCCTCCTCCCCAACGGCGAGCCAGCTCCACCTGCTGGCCACCATGCTGATGACACGGCACTCACCGTGCGCGACCCAGCCGTGGATGGACCGGTGGCGATGGCGGCCGTGGAGCTCTTCTGCCGCGCCTCTAACGCCCGTGTCCACCCCGCCAAGAGCAAGGCGATTGGCCTGGGCCGGCTGGCTCATCTGACGGGGCCCTGCCCGCACACAGGGGTGCCCTTCACACAGGATGCCGTCATTCATCTGGGCGTGCCACTCTCGTGGGCGTCGGAGGCCGCGGCCAAGACCCTGTACGACAAGCGTGCCAAGGGGATGAGCCACGTGGCGCGCTTGTGGGCTGCCCTGTCCCTCACCCTGGTTGGCCGTGTCCACATTGCCAAGCAGGTGCTGGCGGCAAAGCTTGCCTACCACTTCAGCTTCCTCAACCCGTCGCCAGCACAACTACAGGAGCTGACGGCCATTTTGGACCGGTTTGCTGCGCACTCCCTGCATGCAGAGGATGCTAGTTTATGGTCGCACGGGAGCGCTATCCTGCTGCCGAAGCGGGGGACTGCTTGCCTGCCGTACAAGGACGGGGGGGTGAACCACGTCGACCTGCCTGCGTTCTTGACTGCGCTGCAAGCTAAGATGCTGGCCCTGATTGCCCAGCCAGGTCGGCAGCCCTGGAAGACGCTCACCCGGGCTCTGCTTGACCACGTGCGGCCGGCAGTGGCTAGCAACTGGGCGTGGATCTATGGGGACACGCCGGTGCCGGAGGCCCTGCCCGCCCGCCTGGCTGCCGCCGTGGGCCACCTGCGGCAGGCCGGTGTGGAGCAGCAGCAGCCACCTGCCATCGCCCAGCCGCCACCTACCAACCCACCGGAGTGGCGCGTTAGCTTGGACCAGCTCTGGGTGGTTGACGCCGCGGGTGCCGTGTCCTACGTCCACTACAGCGGGCGGCTGATGCGGCCCAGCCCAGGTATGGCCCCCCCAGCTGTCAGTGCGTTGTGGCCGCCTGCCTGCGTGCTGCCGACCCGCAAACCACGGCATCTGTGGACTCTTGATGAGCGTGCAGCTTATGATGCGGCGGCTCCGCATGAACGGGGGGCTGCTTGGCCGCGGGTGCCGTCGTTCTTGGCGCCGGAAGCGGAGGTGGTGGCTCACCCTGAGCGCTGCCGGGTGGCGGGGATCAGCCTGGCGGACTACACCGTGCGTGAGGTGCGGCGGGCCGTCACCAGGGCCAACCCCGCAGCACCACCTGCCCCCACGCGCCCGGCAGCCATGCCGTGCCCCGCAGCAGTAGCAGCAGCAGCCGCACAGCCAGGTGGCTCGGCCAGCCCGCCGGCAGCAACGTCACGGCTGGCTGAGAAGGAAGCGGAGTGGCAGCGCGCAGCTACCCAGCTGACGGCTTCTCAGGCGCAGCACTTCCGCAACAACCCGGTGGCCCTGGAGCCCTGGCTCCACCGCACTTCAGCTGCGGCACAGCAGCAGAACACGCCAGCCAGGGAACTGCAGGGGTACGGGTCTGCCTCCCAGCCGTCCAGCGAGGGGCAGCGGAGGTCATCAAGGCTGCTGGCGCAGGCCGCAGCAGGAGCTGTAGCCACAGGGGCGGGGCCCAGCACTGGCCCGCCCGCGGCTGCCGCTGCGGGGGCCATCCCTGCTATACCAACGCCGGCAACACCACCACCGGATGCGGGCGCGCTGCACCGCACGTGGCAGCGGCTGTGGGACAGCCATGCCAGTCGGGGAGCCAAGGTGCTGGTCTACCGGCTACAGCATGCCTACCTGCCGTGTGGTTTGTACAGGGCGGGCAAGGGCGTCTTTCCACGGGCGTCTGCTGCAGGGCGCCGGGGTCTGGGGCCTTATTGCCCTCACCACGCCTGCGGGCCGCCTGGCCCGCGGGCGTGGGCAAGCCTGACGCATGTCTTCCTGGAGTGCCCCGCCTACACACAATCCTGTAAGGATGAATCCTCAAAAAAAAATAAACACAGGCGCGGACATGGCTGCAGCAGCTGTGGGCCCACATCGCGCCACAGGCGGTGCCTCCGCCGGTCTCCAATGTGGCCTTCATGCTGGGGGACGACATGGGCATCTGGGCTTCAAGCCCACAAGGGGCGGGCGCCCTGTTGTGGAGCACGTTGCGGGCCACGTTTCTGAACGCCATCTGGAGTGCGTACTGGTCTCGTGAGCCGGCCCAGCAGACGTCGGTGTACGTGGTCAGAGAGGTGATCACAGAGCTGCGAAGGGTCATGCAACTGCGGTTCACTGCTGCTACTCTTACACCTGAAACCCTGTCGGCTCTTCCCACTCAGCTGCTCACTGCGCAGTTGAAAGCCGCCAAGCTGGAGCGCTTTGTGGCTATCTGGTCGGCGAGTGGGGCCCTTTGTGAAGTGGATCAAGTGGACGGTGGGTCGCCGCAGCTGCGCCTGAAGCTGACGTTCTCATCACCGGTGCAGGCGCCCTAAGGTGGGGGCGGTACAGGGAGTTTCAAGGGTGTAGGATTGGAGCTCTGGGCCTGCCAACTGGAGAGCTCTGGACAAGTTTCAAGACCCGTCAAGCTGAGCTCTGGGCCTGCCAACTGGAGAGCTCTGGCCAAGATTCAAGACCTGTCAAGCTGAGCTCTGGGCCTGCCAACTGGAGAGCTCTGGCCAAGATTCAAGACCCGTTCAAGCTGAGCTCTGGGCCTGCCTACTGGAGAGCTCTGTTGTCTGTCTTTGTTTGTTCTGCTGGGCAGGAGGGAGAGGGGTTGGTGTGCGTTGCTGCCAGTTGTGGTGTTGTGCGGCGCTGCCGCTTGGGGTGTAGAGCGGTTTAACCGCTGGGTGTGTGGTGCGGTGGGGCTGCTAGGTGTCTAGGTTTGGCCCTTTTAGCAGCCCTGCTGAGGGCTGAGGTGTGTGCAGGTCGTGGTTTCTGTGGCGGTGAGGGGGTAGCCGCGCGGCTTGCTGTGGCCGTGGTCGGGCTCGGCGTTTATGGGCAGTTGGGTAGGCTCTGAGGAGCCATAGGCACCTGCTGCCGCGCCGTTTAGGTGTTGGAGAGGCGGCGCCTGTGCGTGCGCGCCCTCAGGTTTTTTTTTCCTCTTTCTTTTTCTTTCCTTTTTCTTTTGGCCCTGTCAGGGTTCTGGTCTTCGGGTCCAGGCTGTGTTGGGGCTACATGCCCAGCAGCAGGGGGGCAGTGCGTCTGCCTCCGTCCAACTCTGTAAGGAAGAAGTATCAAAAAAAAAAAGGGAAGCTCGGCGTCTGACATGGATGTGGAGGGCGCCGCCGGGCCTGCCAGCAGTGCCGACCGCGGGCAGGTGGGTGGGCTGCAGCAGCCCACCGGCGCTGCCCCGCCCGCTCCTCGGTTTGATGATCGGGCTGCTGCAGCGGCGGCGCGGGAGCAGGCGGACGCCATGCAGCAGTACCTGGCGCGGAAGGCGGTGCTGGAGCAGCAGCAACGGCAGCGGGTGCAAGAGCTGGCGCAGCAGGTGGTGCAACCATCTCGGGTGCTGGCCGGTAATACGTTCCAGCCCCTGGCGGGTCTGGGTGGCGCGCTCCCGGATGGGGTTGGGGTGCCCGTGGACCAGCCACGCCCTCGGCGTCGGCAGAGCCCGCCTCAGCCACCACCGCCGGCGGGGTTGACGCCGCCCAAGTCCAAGTCCAAGGGGCAGCTGGCGGTGGCGCACCTGCAACAGCAGCCGGCGCCGCCCGGGCCACCGCCGCCACTGCTGGAGCCGGCGGCTGGCCGCCGGCCTGGGCCACGGCGGCTGGGTGGCGTGGCAGCGGACCCGCCGATGCCGGTGCAGCGGCCAGCGCCGCGGCCCCCGCCGCGCGCTGGCGTCGCTGGCGTGGTCCCGGCAGGGGCCTTGCCCGCTGTCGCGCCGCCGCCAATGCCGACAGTGCCGCCTCCGCCTTCACCTTCCCTGCCGGCCGGGCGTACCAGTGGTATGGCTGGGGCATCGGGTGGGGGGCCGCCTGCTGGGGTGCCCACGGCCGTTGGTGGGAGCGGGGGCTTGGGCCCGGGCAGTGAGGCCGAGTACGGGGCGGTGCGCCTGTCCGCTGCCGTCTGCACTGCCATAGGCTCTGACCTTGTTGCTTACCAAGGGCGCCGTACCGCCGTGCAGCCTCATGAGCGGCAGGCGCTTGGTAGCCGCGTGCTGGGTGACCGCCTCCTGCAATGCCTCTGGGACCTAGGGGCCCCCGCAGGGGACCTGTCGCTTTGCCGTGTTCCTGCAGGTCGCAAGGCAGTCTTGGCGCAGCTTGCGGACGACCTCACCCACTGGTGGAGCCTGTACTCTGACCAGCCAGCGAGCGCCCCCCTACCCCATGATGTGGTGCAGCAGGTGCAGGACGTCGCGCAGCTCGTGCAGGACGCCTACGTGGTGTCAATGAGCCAGCCGCGCCGCCTGCGGCCGCCCCCGCCTGGGCCTGTGGCGCCCGGCGTGACCGGCGGCGGGCCGGACCCCTTCCTGCACCGCCCACGCAGCCCCAGCGCGTCCAGTCGCATGAGCCTTGACAGCCGCCCGCGGAGTGTTGGCGGCGCCAGCGCAGGTGCTGCCGCCATGAGCATCAGCAGCGACGGCGTCCCCCCGGCCCGGCGTGGCCGCGGGGGCCGCCGACGCACCAACAACCACCAACGACACCGCCAACGCCCCGGCGCCGCCGCGGCCGGCGGTGGCTTGTAATGCGGCCGCCGGTGGGGGCGGCGAGCCTCAGGCTACTGACACTCAATGTCAATGGCCTGGGCTCGCTGCCCAAGGCGCAGGCGCTGGTGTCGCACCTGCGCCAGACGCAAGCAGATGTTGTGCTGCTGCAGGAGACCCACGCTACGGATACACAGGCGCTGGAGTCCTGCCTCCGTGCCGCGCAGGGGCCGTGCCTCCCGTGGCGCCACCGCCTATCAGCCAGCCCCGCAGTGTCGCCCCACTCGTGTGGAGCCGCCATCCTGGCGCGTACTCAGCTGTCGCTTCCAGGCTGCGTCCTGCACTCACCCTCAGCGGATGCTGCGGGCCGAGTGGTATGTTGGGATTGGGATGTGGGCCACCTGCGCCTGCGCCTGGTCTGTGTGTACGCACCTACGAATGGGGCGGACAAGGCTGCTTTCTTTGCGGGGCTGCAGTCGCACCTGGCCACAGACCGGGCGCTTGTTGTGGGTGGGGACTGGAACTGTGTCACTGATGCTAGCCAGGAGGCGGCCCCCAGCCCGTCGCGTGCTGTAGGTGGGCCGCATCTCTCCAGCTTGCTGGCTCAGTTCAACCTGGTGGACCCCTGGGCGAGCAAGCGGGGCAGCGCCAAGGGCTACACGCATCCGGCCACGCCCAAGCCGGCCACACCTGCCCGCCTGGATCGGTGGTATGTCAGTGCTGCCGCCTTGCCGTGGGTGTCTGATGTTGCGCGCACGTTTGGCGCGCCGGGAGATCACCACGGGGTGCTGCTCACCCTGTCCCTGCCGGACTTGCCGAGTCAGCGGCGGATTCAGTGGCCGGCAATACTCCTCAAAACACACCCTTCAGTGGCCGGCAATACTCCTCAAAACACACCGGCTTCAGTGGCCGGCAATACTCCTCAAAACACACCGGCGGCAGTAGCCGGCAATCCTCCTCAGACACACCGGCTGCAGTGGCCGGCAATACTCCTCAAAACACACCGGATCGATACGCTGCGGCCTTCGCGCGCAGGCGTGCGGGAACCTCAGAGACGCGACGGCCCTGGCGGCCGCCGCGAGCACACCGCGGGCACCTGCACAGGCTAGGTGTCCGCCGCGGCGCGCGCGCGCGCCCGTGTAGTGATGCCGGGGCCGGGCTGGGCCGGGGCGTGGGCGGCGGGCGTGCCGCCGCCGCGGCCACGGGGGCCGCGTGAAGAGGGCGCCACGCCACCGGCGGCGCCGCCGGCCCGACGGCCACGGCCGCGTGGGCCGCGGGCAGGTGGCGATGTGCCTCGGGACTTGCTGCGGCGGCGAGCGCCGCCACGGCCGCGGCCGCGGCCGCGGCCAGGTGCGCGGCCCGGCGGCGCCTCCGGCGCCGCGTCAGCAGCAGGCGCGACGGCGGCCTGCTAGAGGGGTGGGCGGGCGGGCGTATTGGATAGGTCTCTGCGTAAAGCAGAGGATGAGGAAGTATTTACGGCGGATAAGGGGAGCAGCGCAGTGCGCTGCGCTATGACTAGGAAGCATGGGCCGTACTGACGTTCCATCGTCGGAGAACTCTGTTTCCCGAGGCGGGAAACGCTACTTCTCCTCCTTGGAACTTACAGTTTCCGGGCAGCGCGCGGCAGCGCCGCCTCGACCGGCACTCAGATCCCGGTTCGCTGCCCCATGTAACCATCTCGCCGTGACTCCCTTCTCGCCTGTCTGTCGCTCCAACCCTACCCCGACCTGCAAGGATAGTCAGTCAACTTTCCCTCGTGTTTATGCTGCTTCAGTGGCCGGCAATACTCCTCAAAACACACCGGACCTTGAAAGCAACACTCACACTGGCGGCGCGGGCTGCGTGCAGGCCCGCGGCGAGGCCGAGGCAGGCCGTCACGTGGCACGCCGCGGCTTCAATTTCTTGCACGTAGGTGAACTCGAACACGCGCTTGGTGCGCCAGCGCCCTTCCTTCATAACGTCATCGCGCGGCGCCCCGCCGGCGACCGCGGCGGTGGCGCCGCCCCGCCGGAAGGCGTGGGTGGGCAGGTGGCGCACGCCGGCGGCCAGGCACAGCCGCCGCAGCTCGCTGCTGTACTGCTGCCAGGTCAGGGGCGGGATAGGAGCCGACAGGGGTGCGGCCACCTGGCCGAGCGTGTCGCCGCCTGAGTTGGTGGCGCGCAGGAGCGGCCCCGTGTCCTCCACCTCCTCCCACCGGAGGCGACCCGTGGCGGAGGCGGGATCCGGGCGCTGCGCGATGGAGGGCACCGTGCGGTAGCCGCATTGCAGCAGCTCTTCCACCCGGCCCACCGGGCAGTAGGGGCCGCCGATCCGGCCCACAGTCACCTGCTCGCCCCGCACTGCTTTGTCGGTCTTGCCGCAGAACGTGACGGACGCGGCCTTCATGCTTGGGGACCACATGGGCGCGTGGGCCTCCAGCCCGCGCGGCGCGGGCGCGCTGCTGTGGAGCACACTGCGGGCCACGTTCCTGTACACCCTCTGGTGTGCGTACTGGTCCCGGGAGCCGGCCAAGCAGACGTCCGAGCATGTGGTTCGCGAGGTGGTCAGCGAGCTGCGCAGGGTCATGCAGCTGCGTTTCACTGCCGCCACGCTAACCCCTGACACCCTGTCGGCTCTGCCCACTCAGCTTCTGACGGCGCAGCTGAAGGCGGCCAAGTTGGAGAGCTTTGTGGCTATCTGGACGGCGGGTGGCGCCCTCTGTGAAGTGGAGGATACGGAGGGTGGGTCGCCGCAGCTGCGCATCCGGCTGACGCTTGCGTCGCCCGTGCAGGCACCCTAGTTTCTGTGGGCGGCGGTTTTCAAGGCGATGGCGTGGCTTGCCTCCGCTGTGTATCATATAACTGGGTGGCGCTGCAGCGCCGTCCTTCCTCAGCCTTCGTGGACTTCTTACAGCGGGCTGGGCCCTGCTATATAATGAGATTGCTATGTCAGCGCCACATCTGGCCCGCTCTGCTTCTGCATCTGTGTGTGCTTCCTTGCTTCTGATGGGGTGTTGCTTAAGCAACCGACTTGCGGGGGTGGGGTGGGTTTGGGCGGGAAGCGTCCTGCTGTCTGTTGTGAGCGTACCGTGGGTGCGTTCGTGTTTGAAGTGTGGAGGTGCGTCTCTGCCGGTGGTGCTTGCCTTCAGACTTTTGGTGTAGCGGTTGCTTGGCTTAGGTCTGGTGGTGTTTGTGGAAACCCCTACCGGGGGGCGGGGGGGCCAGCCTCCTGCTCTGTCTGCCGGGTCGGGGTGGGGTGGGTGGGTGCGGGATGGGGTGGCGGTAGG
Source organism: Chlamydomonas schloesseri (assembly GCA_016834595.1). Lineage (NCBI taxonomy): Eukaryota > Viridiplantae > Chlorophyta > Chlorophyceae > Chlamydomonadales > Chlamydomonadaceae > Chlamydomonas > Chlamydomonas schloesseri. The sequence goes on along the minus strand of JAEHOD010000151.1, from coordinate 42,225 downwards.
TGATTTGGTTCAGGTGGTCTTGGTTTTTCAGGTGGTTTGTCTCAGACTTCTTCTCTTCTCTTCTTGCCCTGTCGGGATTCTGGTCTCCAAGACCAGGCTGCTTCGGGTCTCTTTGCCCAGCGGTTGGGAGGCAGTGCGTCTGCTTCCGTTCAATCCTGTAAGGATGAATCCTCAAAGAAGAGGCGAAGCTGCATGCTGGACGGGCCGAGCACTAGCAGCTGATGGTGCACCATCACCCGCTTCAGGTCGCTGTAGCGCAGAAAAGCGCTGAAGCTGAGCAGCGCGCACGTCACCACTATGCGGGTGCGCAGCGACACGCCAGGCTGGAGGTGGTAGTCCTGAATCCTCAAAAAAAAAACCAGTGCGCGCACTTCCGCTGCGGAAGCGGTGGGCCGCAGCCGCGGGCGCGCCACCAGCGTCCGCCTGGCGGCCGCGCGCACGACTGCGCATGCCGCGGATGCGCACGGTGACGGCACGCCTGCCGCGTCGTGTAGGGCGGTGATGGCTGCGCTAGCCTGGTTTCTGGTCTCCAAGACCAGGCTGCTTCGGGTCTCTTTGCCCAGCGGTTGGGAGGCAGTGCGTCTGCTTCCGTTCAATCCTGTAAGGATGAATCCTCAAAAAAAAAAAAAAGCCTGCGTGACGTGCTGATACCCCACGCGCCGCCGGGCTGCCGCTTTTCTCCGCTGCTCTAAGAAAGCAGCTGCGATAGGGGCCGGCGCGCCCAGTGGTGGCGCGCCCACCCTGCTGCAATACGCGATCCACCTGTGGAGAGCGCCGTTGTACTGCTTCCAGGTGCCTGCTGAAATGCGAAGGAGGGCTGCGGTGGCCAGGCCCCGGAGCTCGGCTGCTGCTGCAGGGTACTGCTGGGCCGTTTTTTCGTATGCTGATTCGAGCAGGGCGCGGAGAAGCGGGTCTGTCGGCAGGCAGTTACAGGGGCGGGATGAAGATCGCGTTAGGGCACTCCTTTGCGAAGTCTAGTAGCAAGGCCATCGTGCTCCATGTGGGCAAATGCCCAATACCGCGCCCATCTAAGAACAGGTCAGGCCGCCGCGGCAGTACACGGCAATCCCACACAAATGATTTAAAAATTAGCTCGTTGGCTATGAGTAACGGCCACCAAATCGATGCGGGCCAATAGGGCACTAACAGCCCTACGCGGGCTTTGCAGAAGCGCGCATGCGCGAGTACGCGCCCAAGGATAGCGAAAGGCGGGTTCGCCCATGCGGTGCCTTTCCAAACGTGCGCAAATGCGTTAACCCCTGCTGCCCCGCGTGTATAATAATGCGTGTAGAAAGGTCGCATCTGAAAATTACTGTCGGACGCAAACAAGTCCGCGCTGAAAGGACCCCATGCTTCATCAAGCCGCGCAAACTCCCCGGGGTGCAGTTTCCAATCGCACGCATCTTCACGCTTCGACAATTGATCAGCAAAAACATTAAGCTCCCGTGGGATCCAGGTGGCAGTGAGGCTGATATGCTCTTGCAAGCAGTACCAAAACAAGTCGAGGCAAAGATCGTGTATGGATGGCGTGACGGAGCCCCACTTCGTGAGCGCCGCAAATGCAACTTGGCTATCCGTATGCAGGAGTACCCTGTGACCGGACAGGACGCGGTCCCTATTTATGCTCACAAGCACGTTGAAAATTGCGCGCATTTCGAGTAGGCCTGATGACACGCCTGGTGTAGGGAAATCCCAACGCCCCGTCGCTAAGCGAGTACCCACGTCGACTGTCCAACCACCCCAACCGCCATCGGAGTACGGACTTGCTCCTGCCGCATCGGAAAATAACTTTATTGTATGCGTATGCGATGGGAGCCAAATAGGCTTGCGCCCGTCAAATTGCGCGAATGAACGCTGCCAAAATTGCAATTTTTTTTTTTTTGAGGATTCATCCTTACAGGATTGAACGGAAGCAGACGCACTGCCTCCCAACCGCTGGGCAAAGAGACCCGAAGCAGCCTGGTCTTGGAGACCAGAATCCCGACAGGGCAAGAAGAGAAGAGAAGAAGTCTGAGACAAACCACATGAAAAACCAAAACCACCTGAACCAAAACACCTACCGCTACCCCATCCCGCACCCACCCACCCCACCCCGACCCGGCAGACAGAGCAGGAGGCTGGCCCCCCCGCCCCCCGGTAGGGGTTTCCACAAACACCACCAGACCTAAGCCAAGCAACCGCTACACCAAAAGTCTGAAGGCAAGCACCACCGGCAGAGACGCACCTCCACACTTCAAACACGAGCGCACCCACGGTACGCTCACAACAGACAGCAGGACGCTTCCCGCCCAAACCCACCCCACCCCCGCAAGTCGGTTGCTTAAGCAACACCCCATCAGAAGCAAGGAAGCACACACAGATGCAGAATTAGAGCGGGCCAGATGTGGCGCTGACATAGCAATCTCATTATATAGCAGGGCCCAGCCCGCTGTAAGAAGTCCACGAAGGCTGAGGAAGGACGGCGCTGCAGCGCCACCCAGTTATATGATACACAGCGGAGGTAAGCCACGCCATCGCCTTGAAAACCGCCGCCCACAGAAACTAGGGTGCCTGCACGGGCGATGCAAGCGTCAGCCGGATGCGCAGCTGCGGCGACCCACCCTCCGTATCCTCCACTTCACAGAGGGCGCCACCCGCCGTCCAGATAGCCACAAAGCTCTCCAACTTGGCCGCCTTCAGCTGCGCCGTCAGAAGCTGAGTGGGCAGAGCCGACAGGGTGTCAGGGGTTAGCGTGGCGGCAGTGAAACGCAGCTGCATGACCCTGCGCAGCTCGCTGACCACCTCGCGAACCACATGCTCGGACGTCTGCTTGGCCGGCTCACGGGACCAGTACGCACACCAGAGGGCGTACAGGAACGTGGCCCGCAGTGTGCTCCACAGCAGCGCGCCCGCGCCGCGCGGGCTGGAGGCCCACGCGCCCATGTGGTCCCCAAGCATGAAGGCCGCGTCCGTCACCGGCGGCGGCGCCGCCTGTGGCGCCACGCAGGCCCACAGCTGCTGCAGCCACGCCCGCGCCTGCGCATAAGCCGGGCACTCCAGGAACACGTGCGTCAGGCTGGCCCACGCCTGCGGGCAATTCACCTAAGGCATCGGCGGACAGCGGTGCGTGATGCTGTATGCGTAGGCCTTGCGCTTGCAACGCGCCCTGCCACTGCGCTAACCGTCGCGTCATTAGCACTGACAGTTCGCCAAAAGAATACGACATGGACATAATGTGGCCTACAACCGCGGCGACGGCGCGCAACTGGCATCTGTGACGGGAGTCGATGAGTGCAGTGATGCGGCCCATCAATGCTTCCCGCTTTGCCTGTGGCACGGTCATAGTGCCTGCTGCAGTGTCTACTTCTGCGCCCAAGTAAATAAAGCGCTGGCTGGGCGCGGGCATGCATTTATCCGGGTTGACAAGGAAACCTGCTCGTTCGAAATCATTCAGTACATGCTGATGGATTGCGACCGCGCTATCATACGATTGGTGGGCGTGGCACGAATCATCCAGATAACCCGTATTGCGCAGCCCTTCAGCACGCCACAGCATTAAGAGCTCGCGCGTCACTTTGGTAAACGCCCAGCATGCGGGTGCGAGCCCGAACGGCAATTGCGTGAACACGTAATACTGCCCTTGCCACTCAAAACCCAAGTATGTCCAGAAGTCTGGATGCATGTCAATGTGGTGATAGCCGCTCTTGCAGTCCATCGTAAAACAGTAATCACCGGGCTGTAAGACCGTGTGCATATGACTTAGGGTTTCGTACTTGAAACTTGGCGTGACGACGTGCTCATTTATGTATCTAGCGTCCAATATGAGGCGCTTCTTCCCCGAATCTGCCCGGACAACTCGGACCAGGCTCTGGGCCTGCCAACTGGAGTGCTCTGGACAAGTTTCAAGACCCGTCAAGCTGAGCTCTGGGCCTGCCAACTGGAGAGCTCTGGCCAAGATTCAAGACCTGTCAAGCTGAGCTCTGGGCCTGCCAACTGGAGAGCTCTGGCCAAGATTCAAGACCCGTTCAAGCTGAGCTCTGGGCCTGCCTACTGGAGAGCTCTGTTGTCTGTCTTTGTTTGTTCTGCTGGGCAGGAGGGAGAGGGGTTGGTGTGCGTTGCTGCCAGTTGTGGTGTTGTGCGGCGCTGCCGCTTGGGGTGTAGAGCGGTTTAACCGCTGGGTGTGTGGTGCGGTGGGGCTGCTAGGTGTCTAGGTTTGGCCCTTTTAGCAGCCCTGCTGAGGGCTGAGGTGTGTGCAGGTCGTGGTTTCTGTGGCGGTGAGGGGGTAGCCGCGCGGCTTGCTGTGGCCGTGGTCGGGCTCGGCGTTTATGGGCAGTTGGGTAGGCTCTGAGGAGCCATAGGCACCTGCTGCCGCGCCGTTTAGGTGTTGGAGAGGCGGCGCCTGTGCGTGCGCGCCCTCAGGTTTTTTTTTCCTCTTTCTTTTTCTTTCCTTTTTCTTTTGGCCCTGTCAGGGTTCTGGTCTTCGGGTCCAGGCTGTGTTGGGGCTACATGCCCAGCAGCAGGGGGGCAGTGCGTCTGCCTCCGTCCAACTCTGTAAGGAAGAAGTATCAAAAAAAAAAAAGGGAAGCTCGGCGTCTGACATGGATGTGGAGGGCGCCGCCGGGCCTGCCAGCAGTGCCGACCGCGGGCAGGTGGGTGGGCTGCAGCAGCCCACCGGCGCTGCCCCGCCCGCTCCTCGGTTTGATGATCGGGCTGCTGCAGCGGCGGCGCGGGAGCAGGCGGACGCCATGCAGCAGTACCTGGCGCGGAAGGCGGTGCTGGAGCAGCAGCAACGGCAGCGGGTGCAAGAGCTGGCGCAGCAGGTGGTGCAACCATCTCGGGTGCTGGCCGGTAATACGTTCCAGCCCCTGGCGGGTCTGGGTGGCGCGCTCCCGGATGGGGTTGGGGTGCCCGTGGACCAGCCACGCCCTCGGCGTCGGCAGAGCCCGCCTCAGCCACCACCGCCGGCGGGGTTGACGCCGCCCAAGTCCAAGTCCAAGGGGCAGCTGGCGGTGGCGCACCTGCAACAGCAGCCGGCGCCGCCCGGGCCACCGCCGCCACTGCTGGAGCCGGCGGCTGGCCGCCGGCCTGGGCCACGGCGGCTGGGTGGCGTGGCAGCGGACCCGCCGATGCCGGTGCAGCGGCCAGCGCCGCGGCCCCCGCCGCGCGCTGGCGTCGCTGGCGTGGTCCCGGCAGGGGCCTTGCCCGCTGTCGCGCCGCCGCCAATGCCGACAGTGCCGCCTCCGCCTTCACCTTCCCTGCCGGCCGGGCGTACCAGTGGTATGGCTGGGGCATCGGGTGGGGGGCCGCCTGCTGGGGTGCCCACGGCCGTTGGTGGGAGCGGGGGCTTGGGCCCGGGCAGTGAGGCCGAGTACGGGGCGGTGCGCCTGTCCGCTGCCGTCTGCACTGCCATAGGCTCTGACCTTGTTGCTTACCAAGGGCGCCGTACCGCCGTGCAGCCTCATGAGCGGCAGGCGCTTGGTAGCCGCGTGCTGGGTGACCGCCTCCTGCAATGCCTCTGGGACCTAGGGGCCCCCGCAGGGGACCTGTCGCTTTGCCGTGTTCCTGCAGGTCGCAAGGCAGTCTTGGCGCAGCTTGCGGACGACCTCACCCACTGGTGGAGCCTGTACTCTGACCAGCCAGCGAGCGCCCCCCTACCCCATGATGTGGTGCAGCAGGTGCAGGACGTCGCGCAGCTCGTGCAGGACGCCTACGTGGTGTCAATGAGCCAGCCGCGCCGCCTGCGGCCGCCCCCGCCTGGGCCTGTGGCGCCCGGCGTGACCGGCGGCGGGCCGGACCCCTTCCTGCACCGCCCACGCAGCCCCAGCGCGTCCAGTCGCATGAGCCTTGACAGCCGCCCGCGGAGTGTTGGCGGCGCCAGCGCAGGTGCTGCCGCCATGAGCATCAGCAGCGACGGCGTCCCCCCGGCCCGGCGTGGCCGCGGGGGCCGCCGACGCACCAACAACCACCAACGACACCGCCAACGCCCCGGCGCCGCCGCGGCCGGCGGTGGCTTGTAATGCGGCCGCCGGTGGGGGCGGCGAGCCTCAGGCTACTGACACTCAATGTCAATGGCCTGGGCTCGCTGCCCAAGGCGCAGGCGCTGGTGTCGCACCTGCGCCAGACGCAAGCAGATGTTGTGCTGCTGCAGGAGACCCACGCTACGGATACACAGGCGCTGGAGTCCTGCCTCCGTGCCGCGCAGGGGCCGTGCCTCCCGTGGCGCCACCGCCTATCAGCCAGCCCCGCAGTGTCGCCCCACTCGTGTGGAGCCGCCATCCTGGCGCGTACTCAGCTGTCGCTTCCAGGCTGCGTCCTGCACTCACCCTCAGCGGATGCTGCGGGCCGAGTGGTATGTTGGGATTGGGATGTGGGCCACCTGCGCCTGCGCCTGGTCTGTGTGTACGCACCTACGAATGGGGCGGACAAGGCTGCTTTCTTTGCGGGGCTGCAGTCGCACCTGGCCACAGACCGGGCGCTTGTTGTGGGTGGGGACTGGAACTGTGTCACTGATGCTAGCCAGGAGGCGGCCCCCAGCCCGTCGCGTGCTGTAGGTGGGCCGCATCTCTCCAGCTTGCTGGCTCAGTTCAACCTGGTGGACCCCTGGGCGAGCAAGCGGGGCAGCGCCAAGGGCTACACGCATCCGGCCACGCCCAAGCCGGCCACACCTGCCCGCCTGGATCGGTGGTATGTCAGTGCTGCCGCCTTGCCGTGGGTGTCTGATGTTGCGCGCACGTTTGGCGCGCCGGGAGATCACCACGGGGTGCTGCTCACCCTGTCCCTGCCGGACTTGCCGAGTCAGCGGCGGATTCAGTGGCCGGCAATACTCCTCAAAACACACCCTTCAGTGGCCGGCAATACTCCTCAAAACACACCGGCTTCAGTGGCCGGCAATACTCCTCAAAACACACCGGCGGCAGTAGCCGGCAATCCTCCTCAGACACACCGGCTGCAGTGGCCGGCAATACTCCTCAAAACACACCGGATCGATACGCTGCGGCCTTCGCGCGCAGGCGTGCGGGAACCTCAGAGACGCGACGGCCCTGGCGGCCGCCGCGAGCACACCGCGGGCACCTGCACAGGCTAGGTGTCCGCCGCGGCGCGCGCGCGCGCCCGTGTAGTTTTTTTGAGGATTCATCCTTACAGGATTGAACGGAAGCAGACGCACTGCCTCCCAACCGCTGGGCAAAGAGACCCGAAGCAGCCTGGTCTTGGAGACCAGAATCCCGACAGGGCAAGAAGAGAAGAGAAGAAGTCTGAGACAAACCACCTGAAAAAACCAAAGCCACCTGAACCAAAGCACCTACCGCCACCCCATCCCACACCCACCCACCCCACCCCGACCCGGCAAACAGAGCAGGAGGCTGGCCCCCCCGCCCCCCGGTAGGGGTTTCCACAAACACCACCAGACCTAAGCCAAGCAACCGCTACACCAAAAGTCTGAAGGCAAGCACCACCGGCAGAGACGCACCTCCACACTTCAAACACGAACGCACCCACGGTACGCTCACAACAGACAGCAGGACGCTTCCCGCCCAAACCCACCCCACCCCCGCAAGTCGGTTGCTTAAGCAACACCCCATCAGAAGCAAGGAAGCACACACAGTAGTGATGCCGGGGCCGGGCTGGGCCGGGGCGTGGGCGGCGGGCGTGCCGCCGCCGCGGCCACGGGGGCCGCGTGAAGAGGGCGCCACGCCACCGGCGGCGCCGCCGGCCCGACGGCCACGGCCGCGTGGGCCGCGGGCAGGTGGCGATGTGCCTCGGGACTTGCTGCGGCGGCGAGCGCCGCCACGGCCGCGGCCGCGGCCGCGGCCAGGTGCGCGGCCCGGCGGCGCCTCCGGCGCCGCGTCAGCAGCAGGCGCGACGGCGGCCTGCTAGAGGGGTGGGCGGGCGGGCGTATTGGATAGGTCTCTGCGTAAAGCAGAGGATGAGGAAGTATTTACGGCGGATAAGGGGAGCAGCGCAGTGCGCTGCGCTATGACTAGGAAGCATGGGCCGTACTGACGTTCCATCGTCGGAGAACTCTGTTTCCCGAGGCGGGAAACGCTACTTCTCCTCCTTGGAACTTACAGTCCCCGGGCAGCGCGCGGCAGCGCCGCCTCGACCGGCACTCAGATCCCGGTTCGCTGCCCCATGTAACCATCTCGCCGTGACTCCCTTCTCGCCTGTCTGTCGCTCCAACCCTACCCCGACCTGCAAGGATAGTCAGTCAACTTTCCCTCGTGTTTATGCTGCTTCAGTGGCCGGCAATACTCCTCAAAACACACCGGACCTTGAAAGCAACACTCACACTGGCGGCGCGGGCTGCGTGCAGGCCCGCGGCGAGGCCGAGGCAGGCCGTCACGTGGCACGCCGCGGCTTCAATTTCTTGCACGTAGGTGAACTCGAACACGCGCTTGGTGCGCCAGCGCCCTTCCTTCATAACGTCATCGCGCGGCGCCCCGCCGGCGACCGCGGCGGTGGCGCCGCCCCGCCGGAAGGCGTGGGTGGGCAGGTGGCGCACGCCGGCGGCCAGGCACAGCCGCCGCAGCTCGCTGCTGTACTGCTGCCAGGTCAGGGGCGGGATAGGAGCCGACAGGGGTGCGGCCACCTGGCCGAGCGTGTCGCCGCCTGAGTTGGTGGCGCGCAGGAGCGGCCCCGTGTCCTCCACCTCCTCCCACCGGAGGCGACCCGTGGCGGAGGCGGGATCCGGGCGCTGCGCGATGGAGGGCACCGTGCGGTAGCCGCATTGCAGCAGCTCTTCCACCCGGCCCACCGGGCAGTAGGGGCCGCCGATCCGGCCCACAGTCACCTGCTCGCCCCGCACTGCTTTGTCGGTCTTGCCGCAGAAGAGGCGAAGCTGCATGCTGGACGGGCCGAGCACTAGCAGCTGATGGTGCACCATCACCCGCTTCAGGTCGCTGTAGCGCAGAAAAGCGCTGAAGCTGAGCAGCGCGCACGTCACCACTATGCGGGTGCGCAGCGACACGCCAGGCTGGAGGTGGTAGTCCTGAATCCTCAAAAAAAAAACCAGTGCGCGCACTTCCGCTGCGGAAGCGGTGGGCCGCAGCCGCGGGCGCGCCACCAGCGTCCGCCTGGCGGCCGCGCGCACGACTGCGCATGCCGCGGATGCGCACGGTGACGGCACGCCTGCCGCGTCGTGTAGGGCGGTGATGGCTGCGCTAGCCTGGTTTCTGGTCTCCAAGACCAGGCTGCTTCGGGTCTCTTTGCCCAGCGGTTGGGAGGCAGTGCGTCTGCTTCCGTTCAATCCTGTAAGGATGAATCCTCAAAAAAAAAAAAAGCCTGCGTGACGTGCTGATACCCCACGCGCCGCCGGGCTGCCGCTTTTCTCCGCTGCTCTAAGAAAGCAGCTGCGATAGGGGCCGGCGCGCCCAGTGGTGGCGCGCCCACCCTGCTGCAATACGCGATCCACCTGTGGAGAGCGCCGTTGTACTGCTTCCAGGTGCCTGCTGAAATGCGAAGGAGGGCTGCGGTGGCCAGGCCCCGGAGCTCGGCTGCTGCTGCAGGGTACTGCTGGGCCGTTTTTTCGTATGCTGATTCGAGCAGGGCGCGGAGAAGCGGGTCTGTCGGCAGGCAGTTACAGGGGCGGGATGAAGATCGCGTTAGGGCACTCCTTTGCGAAGTCTAGTAGCAAGGCCATCGTGCTCCATGTGGGCAAATGCCCAATACCGCGCCCATCTAAGAACAGGTCAGGCCGCCGCGGCAGTACACGGCAATCCCACACAAATGATTTAAAAATTAGCTCGTTGGCTATGAGTAACGGCCACCAAATCGATGCGGGCCAATAGGGCACTAACAGCCCTACGCGGGCTTTGCAGAAGCGCGCATGCGCGAGTACGCGCCCAAGGATAGCGAAAGGCGGGTTCGCCCATGCGGTGCCTTTCCAAACGTGCGCAAATGCGTTAACCCCTGCTGCCCCGCGTGTATAATATAGCGTGTAGAAAGGTCGCATCTGAAAATTACTGTCGGACGCAAACAAGTCCGCGCTGAAAGGACCCCATGCTTCATCAAGCCGCGCAAACTCCCCGGGGTGCAGTTTCCAATCGCACGCATCTTCACGCTTCGACAATTGATCAGCAAAAACATTAAGCTCCCGTGGGATCCAGGTGGCAGTGAGGCTGATATGCTCTTGCAAGCAGTACCAAAACAAGTCGAGGCAAAGATCGTGTATGGATGGCGTGACGGAGCCCCACTTCGTGAGCGCCGCAAATGCAACTTGGCTTTTTTTTTTTTTTGAGGATTCATCCTTACAGGATTGAACGGAAGCAGACGCACTGCCTCCCAACCGCTGGGCAAAGAGACCCGAAGCAGCCTGGTCTTGGAGACCAGAATCCCGACAGGGCAAGAAGAGAAGAGAAGAAGTCTGAGACAAACCACCTGAAAAACCAAAACCACCTGAACCAAAACACCTACCGCTACCCCATCCCGCACCCACCCACCCCACCCCGACCCGGCAGACAGAGCAGGAGGCTGGCCCCCCCGCCCCCCGGTAGGGGTTTCCACAAACACCACCAGACCTAAGCCAAGCAACCGCTACACCAAAAGTCTGAAGGCAAGCACCACCGGCAGAGACGCACCTCCACACTTCAAACACGAGCGCACCCACGGTACGCTCACAACAGACAGCAGGACGCTTCCCGCCCAAACCCACCCCACCCCCGCAAGTCGGTTGCTTAAGCAACACCCCATCAGAAGCAAGGAAGCACACACAGATGCAGAATTAGAGCGGGCCAGATGTGGCGCTGACATAGCAATCTCATTATATAGCAGGGCCCAGCCCGCTGTAAGAAGTCCACGAAGGCTGAGGAAGGACGGCGCTGCAGCGCCACCCAGTTATATGATACACAGCGGAGGTAAGCCACGCCATCGCCTTGAAAACCGCCGCCCACAGAAACTAGGGTGCCTGCACGGGCGATGCAAGCGTCAGCCGGATGCGCAGCTGCGGCGACCCACCCTCCGTATCCTCCACTTCACAGAGGGCGCCACCCGCCGTCCAGATAGCCACAAAGCTCTCCAACTTGGCCGCCTTCAGCTGCGCCGTCAGAAGCTGAGTGGGCAGAGCCGACAGGGTGTCAGGGGTTAGCGTGGCGGCAGTGAAACGCAGCTGCATGACCCTGCGCAGCTCGCTGACCACCTCGCGAACCACATGCTCGGACGTCTGCTTGGCCGGCTCACGGGACCAGTACGCACACCAGAGGGCGTACAGGAACGTGGCCCGCAGTGTGCTCCACAGCAGCGCGCCCGCGCCGCGCGGGCTGGAGGCCCACGCGCCCATGTGGTCCCCAAGCATGAAGGCCGCGTCCGTCACCGGCGGCGGCGCCGCCTGTGGCGCCACGCAGGCCCACAGCTGCTGCAGCCACGCCCGCGCCTGCGCATAAGCCGGGCACTCCAGGAACACGTGCGTCAGGCTGGCCCACGCCTGCGGGCCAGGCGGCCCGCAGGCGGGGTGAGGGCAGTGCGGCCCCAACCCCCCGCGCCCCGTGGCCACCCGTGGCCGAATGCCCTTGCCCGCTCGGTACAACCCGCAGGGCAGGTAAGCATGTTGCAGGCGGTATACCAGCACCTTTGCGGCTCGAGTGGCGTGGCTGTCCCACAAGCGCTGCCACGAGGCGCGCAGCAGCGCCCCATCCGGGGGCGGCGGCCGAGGGGTGCCATCAACGGCAGCTGCGGCTGCCGCCGCCGCCGTGGCCTGCCCCATGCTAGGCCCCGCGCCGCCCGCCGCCTGCTCCTGCAACCGCGCTGAACGCCGCGGCCCCTCACCCGACAGCTGGGTGGGTGACGCGTACGACCGTAGCTCACGCGCCGGCGTGCTCTGCTGTCCGGCAGCAGCCGAGGTGCGGTGGAGCCAGGGGTCCAGGGCCACTGGGTTGTTGCGGAAGTGCTGCGCCTGCGACGCCGCCAGCTGGGTAGCTGCGCGCTGCCACTCCGCTTCCTTCTCAGCCAGCCGTGACGTTGCTGTCGGCGGGCTGGCGGAGCCACTTGGCTGTGCGGCTGCTGCTGCGACTGCTGCTGGGCTCGGCATGGCTGCCGGGCGCACGGGGGCAGGTGGCGCTGCGGGGTTGGCCCTGGTGATGGCCCGCCGCACCTCACGCACGGTGTAGTCCGCCAGGCTGATGCCCGCCACCCGATAGTGCTCCGGGTGCGCCACTACCCCAGCCTCCGGCGCCAGGAAGTACGGCGCCCGAGGCCACGCCCCCGCCCGCTCCCCTGGCGCCGCTGCATCATAAGCCGCCCGCTCGTCAAAGGTCCACAGGTGCCGCGGCTTGCGGTGCTGCAGCACACAGGCGGGCTGCCACGCCGTGTCAAGAGCGGGCGGTGTCACGCCCGGCCCGGGCTGCAAGAGGCGCCCGGTGTAGTGGACGTAGGACACAGCGCCGGTAGCGCTAGCCACCCACAGCTGGTCCTGGCTAACCCGCCACTGCGGTGGGCCTGCCGGCGGCTGCGTGGCTGGCGGCGCCGGACGCAGCTCCACCCCCGCGCGCCGCAGGTGCCCAATGGCGGCCGCCAGCCGGGCAGGCAGGGCCTCCGGCGCCAGCGCGTCGCTATAGACCCACGCCCAGTTGGAAGCGGCGTCTGGACGCACGTGGGTGAGCAGCGCCCGGGTGAGCACCTTCCAGGGCTGCCGGCCTGGCTGGGCTAGCAGGGCGAGCATCTTAGCTTGCAGGGCAGCCAGGAACGCAGGCAGGTCGACGTGGTTGACACCCCCATCCTTGCGCGGCAGGCAGGCAACCTCCCTCTTAGGCAAGAGCAGCGGGTTCCCCTGAGACACCAGGCTAGCATCCTCAGCATGCAGGGAGCGTGCTGCAAACCGGTCAACGACGTCCGTCAGCTCCTTCAGCTGTGCTGGCGCCGGGTTGAGGAAGCTGAAGTGGTAGGCGAGCTTCGCGGCCAGCACCTGCTTCGCAATGTGCACACGGCCAACGAGGGTGAGCGACAAAGCAGCCCACAGGCGCGCCACGTAGGCCATGCTGCGGGAGCGTTTGTCGTACAGGGCCACGGCAGCGCTCTCAGAGTCCCAAGACAGCGGCACACCCAGATGCGTGACGGCGTCCGTGACAAAAGGCACCCCCGTGTGCGGACACGTGCCCGTGAGATGCGCAAACCTGCCCAGGCCAATGGCCCGGCTCTTGGCCGGGTGAACGCGGGCGTTGGAAGCACGGCAGAACAGCTGCACCGCCGCCATCAGCTTAGGCCCATCCACAGCGGGGTCGCGCGCCGTAAGCGTCGTGTCATCGGCATGGTGGCCGGCGGGCGGCGCCGGCGTGCCGTCAGGAAGGAGGGGCGTGTGAAGCGCGCCTTGCTCCACCTGCCGCCGCAGGTAGGACGTCAGCGGCTGCAGCTGGATGACCCACAGCGGTGGTGACGCTGTGCTGCCCTGCGGCAAGCCGTTCAGCACTGGGAAGGGGTCTGAGAGCATGCCGTTCACACACACGCGGGCAGAGCCATTGGCAGTGAGCAAGCGGATCCAGCGCAGCATGCGTGGCCCAAACCCCAGGCCCTCCGCAGACGCATACAGCCACTGGCGATGCACCCGGTCATACGCCTTCTCAATGTCCAGGAAGTACAGCGCTCCACCCTGGCGTGGCGCGCCGTCAGCGTCCACATCCAAGCGCATCCACTCGATGAGGGCTTGGTGGTACAGCGCGTTGTCGCCAATCCAGCGGCCGGTGATGAACGCAGTCTGCAGCTCGTCCACAACGGCATCCAGTGCGGGCTGCAGGCGGTTGCTAATGGCCTTGGACACCATCTTGAAGTCGCAGTTGAGCAGCGTGATGGGCCGGTAGGACGCCAGCTCGGTGCGGTCCAGGCTGTTGCCCTTGTAGATGAGGGTGATGATGCCCTCACGCCAGGACGTCGGCAGCACCGCCGCCATCTCGCCCCCATCTTGAGCGTCTGCAGCAGCGGCAAAGGCGGCGGCGGCAGCGGCGCACAAGCGCGGACCCAGCAGCGCCCAGAACACCTTGTACACCTCGTACGGCACCCCGTCCGACCCAGGCGCTTTACCGTTGGCGGAGCTGGCCAGCGCTGCCATGAGTTCGGTAGCACTGAGGGCGCCGTCACCGTCCGCAGCTCCCTCCGCGGCAGCCTGCAGGTCTGCGGGAACCTTGCGGTCAATGGTGGCCAGGAGCTGCTGCTGCGCGTCAGAGCAGACGGGTTGCACACGGAAGAGGCCGGTGGCGCTGGTGCTGCTGTACATGGCTGTGGCTCCGGCAGAGATGGTGCTTCGCGTGTTGGGCCCCGTGAGCGCCACAGGCGCCGGCTGGCCCGGCACCTTCAGGTGCGTGATGGGCTCCTGAGCGCCGGCAGTGGGCTCGTCAGCCTGCCGATGGAACCAGCTGGTGCCGCGCTCCCCATGTTCCTCCATCAGGGCGGCCCGGGCATTGTGGCTGGCGGCCGCGGAGGCCGCCTGGTGCTCACGCACCGCCAGGTTGGCCATGGCCGCGGCTTGACGCTGCGCCGCACTGGCGCCGGGCTGGTCTGCCAAGGTGGCGGCCAGGTCGGCAGCCAGCACAACGTCATGGAGCCCATCCCGTGCCTGCCGAGCGTGCCGGCGATGGATGTCGGTGGCGGCCTCACGCAAGAAGCCCTTGTCCGCCTCCCACATCACGGTTGCGTCAGCACCTGCACTGGTGGCGGGATGAGCGGCAATGTGCGCTTCCAGGCGCTGCTTCAGCTCAGCACACAGCACAGGGTGAAACAGCAGGTAGGTGGGGAAGCGCCACTGCTCCCGGTGCGCACTCGGCAAGTCCGGCAGGGACAGGGTGAGCAGCACCCCGTGGTGATCTCCCGGCGCGCCAAACGTGCGCGCGACATCAGACACCCACGGCAAGGCGGCAGCACTGACATACCACCGATCCAGGCGGGCAGGTGTGGCCGGCTTGGGCGTGGCCGGGTGCGTGTAGCCCTTGGCGCTGCCCCGCTTGCTCGCCCAGGGGTCCACCAGGTTGAACTGAGCCAGCAAGCTGGAGAGATGCGGCCCACCTACAGCACGCGACGGGCTGGGGGCCGCCTCCTGGCTAGCATCAGTGACGCAGTTCCAGTCCCCACCCACAACAAGCGCCCGGTCTGTGGCCAGGTGCGACTGCAGCCCCGCAAAGAAAGCAGCCTTGTCCGCCCCATTCGTAGGTGCGTACACACAGACCAGGCGCAGGCGCAGGTGGCCCACATCCCAATCCCAACATACCACTCGGCCCGCAGCATCCGCTGAGGGTGAGTGCAGGACGCAGCCTGGCAGTGACAGCTGAGTACGCGCCAGGATGGCGGCTCCACACGAGTGGGGCGACACTGTGGGGCTGGCTGACAGGCGGTGGCGCCACGGGAGGCACGGCCCCTGCGCGGCACGGAGGCAGGACTCCAGCGTCTGTGTATCCGTAGCGTGGGTCTCCTGCAGCAGCACAACATCTGCTTGCGTCTGGCGCAGGTGCGACACCAGCGCCTGCGCCTTGGGCAGCGAGCCCAGGCCATTGACATTGAGTGTCAGGAGCCTGAGGCTCGCCGCCCCCACCGGCGGCCGCATTACAAGCCACCGCCGGCCGCGGCGGCGCCGGGGCGTTGGCGGTGTCGTTGGCGGTTGTTGGTGCGTCGGCGGCCCCCGCGGCCACGCCGGGCCGGGGGGGCGCCGTCGCTGCTGATGCTCATGGCGGCAGCACCTGCGCTGGCGCCGCCAACACTCCGCGGGCGGCTGTCAAGGCTCATGCGACTGGACGCGCTGGGGCTGCGTGGGCGGTGAAGGAAGGGGTCCGGCCCGCCGCCGGTCACGCCGGGCGCCACAGGCCCAGGCGGGGGCGGCCGCAGGCGGCGCGGCTGGCTCATTGACACCACGTAGGCGTCCTGCACGAGCTGCGCGACGTCCTGCACCTGCTGCACCACATCATGGGGTAGGGGGGCGCTTGCTGGCTGGTCAGAGTACAGGCTCCACCAGTGGGTGAGGTCGTCCGCAAGCTGCGCCAAGACTGCCTTGCGACCTGCAGGCACACGGCAAAGCGACAGGTCCCCTGCGGGGGCCCCCAGCTCCCAGAGGCATTGCAGGAGGCGGTCACCCAGCACGCGGCTACCAAGCGCCTGCCGCTCATGTGGCTGCACGGCGGTACGGCGCCCTTGGTAGGCAACAAGGTCAGAGCCTATGGCAGTGCAGACGGCAGCAGACAGGCGCACCGCCCCGTACTCGGCCTCACCACCCGGGCCCAAGCCCCCGCTCCCACCAACGGCCGTGGGCACCCCAGCAGGCGGCCCAACACCCGGTGCCCCAGCCATACCACTGGTACGTCCGGCCGGCAGGGAAGGTGAAGGCGGAGGCGGTGCTGTCGGCATCAGTGGCGGCGCGACAGCGGGCAAGGCCCCTGCCGGGACCGCGCCAGCTACACCAGCGCGCGGCGGGGGCCGCGGTGCTGGCCGCTGCACCTGCAACGGCGGATCGGCGGCCGTGCCATCCAGCCGCCGTGGCCCAGACCGGCGGCCGGCCGCCGGCTCCAGCAGTGGCGGCGGTGGCCCTGGCGGCGCTGGCTGCTGTTGCAGGTGCGCCACCGCCAGCTGCCCCTTGGACTTGGACTTGGACTTGGGCGGCGTCAATCCCGCCGGCGGTGGTGGCTGAGGTTGGCCCTGCCGCCGCCGAGGGCGCGGCTGGTCCACGGGATCCCCACACCCGTCCGGGAGCGCGCCACCCAGCCCCGCCAGGGGCTGGAATGCATTACCGGTCAGCACCCGTGACGGCTGCACCGCCTGCGGCGCAAGCTGTTGCACCCGCTGCCGTTGCTGCTGCTCCAGCACCGCCTTCCGCGCCAGGTACTGCTGCATGGCGTCCGCCTGCTCCCGCGCCGCCGCGGCAGCAGCCCTATCATCAAACCGGGGAGTGGGCGGGGCAGCGCCGGTGGGCTGCTGCAGCCCATTCACCCGCCCGCTGTCGGCAATGCTGGCAGACCCGGCGGCGCCCTCCACATCCATGTCAGACGCCGAGCTTCCCTGCCTCCGCATAGTGGCGGGCTGCTGCTGCTGCTGGCCCCCAGCTTGCCGACGGGCACGCCGACTAGTGCGCGCGGCGTCCTGCATCACGACGTCAGGGGCTGCGCCGTCCGGCCCCCGTGAACCCGCTGGCGGCTGAGAGCCCTCCCCCCCTCCCCCCCGAATCGCCTGCAGAGGACGCGGCTGCCGTGGAGCAGCCGCCTGCGGCGTGCCCTCCGCAGCCCGTTTGACGCCCGCTTGGGGCTGCACTGGCGATGAGGCGCTACCCAGCGGCATGCCAGCGGCGGCTGCTGACGCTGCGGGCAGCACCACAGCCGGAGTGCAGCTGCCGATTCCCGGCCCGGACGCTGCACCAGTGGCGGCTCCTGCGACACCGCCCAAGCTGCCCGCCTCCTGCATCTCAACGTCGGTCCCGGCGGCACCCAGCCCCTGCGCAGCAGCGGCCGCGGCCGCTAGCGGCACCCCTGCCACTGAAGGAGAGCGGCCCAGGCTGCCAGCGGCGGCGGGGACCCTGCCTGGGGCAAGGCCCCCCGCCGCAGCCCCCTGTGGGGCAGCAACACCGGCCGCCGCCGCTGCCTCCAGGAGGAGTTCGGCCGCCTTGCTGCTGCAGACGTCCACCAGCATGGGCTCCTCGCCTTGCAGCTCAAAACGGGCGCCATGCAGCTTAGCAAGCAGCGGGTCATCGGCTGTGCCCCGCAGACAGGCAATGACATGGTTGGTGATACCCGTACCAGCAGGTGCAAGAGGCTGCCCCTTCGGGCCCACCATCTGCGCCAAGCGCTCGGACACCACGTAGACACCGCTGAGGTCGTCTGGGTCGGATGTGGTTGTGTAGCCCGCCGCATGCAGGACGG
Source organism: Chlamydomonas schloesseri (assembly GCA_016834595.1). Lineage (NCBI taxonomy): Eukaryota > Viridiplantae > Chlorophyta > Chlorophyceae > Chlamydomonadales > Chlamydomonadaceae > Chlamydomonas > Chlamydomonas schloesseri. Next base: position 24,436 of record JAEHOD010000151.1, on the reverse strand, counting down.
CCTCCGTGCGCCCCACAACAGCGGCCCAACCTGGCCCGCCAATCATCTTGACAGCCACCGTGTAGGTGCCTGGAATGACGGGCCGCACATCTGCATGCACATGGACAGTCTGGCCCAGGTACGGCACCTTCAGGGGCGAGTTGCGCAGCAGGCAAGCTGTGAAGCTGGCAACGGTGGTGCTGTCCGCCCCAGGGACAAACGTCACCTCCGCATAACAACGGGATGGCTGCCCCACACTGTGCAGAGAGTGGCCCTGCAAGAGGCGGCCTTGCTGCTGATGCGCCGGGAGCTGAGACTCCAGCACCCGCATAGCGTCCCCTGTGAGCCCCCTGACCGACGCTGCCGTGAGCGGCACTCCCGCTGGCAACCCTTCTGCTTGACCCACGAGGAGAATGGGGCTGGTGGGCAGGCCACGGCCCTGGGCCCGCGGTGTCAGCCCCTGCACCCCCGGCGCCTGGCGCAGCTGCCACCAAGCGCGGTGGAGCCCTGTGCTGTCAAAGCTGGCAGAGGCACCCAGACTGGAGGCGCCCACGGCGGCGGGTGGCCCAGGTGGCTGCCCGGCCCCCGGGGCCCATGGCTCGGCTGGTGAAGCTGCCTGCATGCCTGCCGACGGCACGCGGATGCTGCGCTGAGACACCGGCCTGAACCGGCCAGGATCCCCCAAAGACAGCATAGCTACCCGAGAGCAATACTCACAGGGCAGCAAAGCAAAGCCGCATGGTGGAGCAGGGCAAGGGCGGGGCACCAGGCAACAAGGACACAAAGGCGTGCTGCCCCCCAAAACCAGCTGTGGGAAGCTCCCAGAAAGTGCGGAAGGGCACCCGCGACCTCGGCACCCAACACGCCAGGCTAAGCGCGCCGAGACCCGCGCAAAGAACCAACCAAAGAGGTCGATACGCCACCGGCTCCAAGCTGTCGAAGCACGCTGCTCGCCGAGGTGTTGAAGACGCCGACGAGCGAAATGTCACCAACTCCACGGTGACGCTCCGGAGCCGCCAGAATCCTAATCCATGTTGAAGTCGACCACCAAATATCAAGCCGGCGTAGGCGAAAAGGCGCGGGAGAGAAAGCGTCGCGCTGCTGCTGCAACGTTGACTGACGAAAAAAGAGCGCACCCACAAGCGCAGAGTGCTTCCCAATTAGTCGTAGGTCGTAAGAAGCCTAAAACGAGAGGAAGCAAGTCGAACAGCGTCCGGAAAACGACAGTGACTGTGTAACTGTTGCAGGGGAGGAAAGCAGAACGCAAGAATAGCAAAGGAGGAGAGTAAAGTAAAGTAAAGTAAAGTACTTGGCTATCCGTATGCAGGAGTACCCTGTGACCGGACAGGACGCGGTCCCTATTTATGCTCACAAGCACGTTGAAAATTGCGCGCATTTCGAGTAGGCCTGATGACACGCCTGGTGTAGGGAAATCCCAACGCCCCGTCGCTAAGCGAGTACCCACGTCGACTGTCCAACCACCCCAACCGCCATCGGAGTACGGACTTGCTCCTGCCGCATCGGAAAATAACTTTATTGTATGCGTATGCGATGGGAGCCAAATAGGCTTGCGCCCGTCAAATTGCGCGAATGAACGCTGCCAAAATTGCAATTCACCTAAGGCATCGGCGGACAGCGGTGCGTGATGCTGTATGCGTAGGCCTTGCGCTTGCAACGCGCCCTGCCACTGCGCTAACCGTCGCGTCATTAGCACTGACAGTTCGCCAAAAGAATACGACATGGACATAATGTGGCCTACAACCGCGGCGACGGCGCGCAACTGGCATCTGTGACGGGAGTCGATGAGTGCAGTGATGCGGCCCATCAATGCTTCCCGCTTTGCCTGTGGCACGGTCATAGTGCCTGCTGCAGTGTCTACTTCTGCGCCCAAGTAAATAAAGCGCTGGCTGGGCGCGGGCATGCATTTATCCGGGTTGACAAGGAAACCTGCTCGTTCGAAATCATTCAGTACATGCTGATGGATTGCGACCGCGCTATCATACGATTGGTGGGCGTGGCACGAATCATCCAGATAACCCGTATTGCGCAGCCCTTCAGCACGCCACAGCATTAAGAGCTCGCGCGTCACTTTGGTAAACGCCCAGCATGCGGGTGCGAGCCCGAACGGCAATTGCGTGAACACGTAATACTGCCCTTGCCACTCAAAACCCAAGTATGTCCAGAAGTCTGGATGCATGTCAATGTGGTGATAGCCGCTCTTGCAGTCCATCGTAAAACAGTAATCACCGGGCTGTAAGACCGTGTGCATATGACTTAGGGTTTCGTACTTGAAACTTGGCGTGACGACGTGCTCATTTATGTATCTAGCGTCCAATATGAGGCGCTTCTTCCCCGAATCTGCCCGGACAACCACTCCCAATGGCATGACGCAGTGCGGTTGGTGATCTACCGGCATAGCCGTTCCGGTGCTCACCAACTCCGCCACCGCCTGTGACACGAATTCCGCGTGCGCCCGCGCGGACCCGTGGTTGGCTAGGAAAACAGGTGGCGGGGGCTGGCCCGTGAGCCACAGCAGTGTGAAGCCGGACATCACCCAATTTAGCACTAGTGCGCTGCGGCAGAACGACTTCCAGAACGGCGCCTTAGCCTTGAGCCGTCCCCGCATCCATCGCGGCTTCGCAGGTGCTGGCTTTTCCGCTGATGCTTCAATTTCCGCAGGGGCGTCATCTTCTACCTCGCCCATACCTGCTGCGTTTAATGCGCCTTGCGCTTCTTGCGCTACGCGCGCCGCGACCTGGGTGTGTCCGCCATCGTGCGCCCGCTGCGCGTTGGTAGCCGTGCCGCTCCCGCTTGCGTGTTGCCTGCTGTGAGTCCCGAATGATCCTGCTGCGGAGGCCGCGACTACTGGTCCTGGGGCGGCAGTCGATGGCGGCCCCGACGCTAGCGAGGCTATTGCAGTATAACGTTTTACTGCGGGCAGGAAACGCCCTAAAGAGCTGTTGGGCTTGTTGTCTTGTGTCGCCTGGCCTTGATATGGCTGTGAATTTGAGAGCGCTGGCGCTGGTTGCGCGCCACTAGGCCGCACGGCCGGTAAGTAATATGACATCGCTACACCCACATAATACTGAGTGGATTAACTGGCCCCCGGCTGGCGACGAGGCTGACAACAAGCTGGCGGTGAAACTAAGCGGCCCCATTGCTGAGGTGAACCCTTACCCCTTGCTGGAGAGCGGCACGAACAAGCACTTGAATATCGTCCATCTCTGTTACAACATTTGACCGAGACGGTCGCTTCAGTGTCCGTCTGACCGTTCGGCGGCCTCTGTATGCTCACCGGCTCTTACTCGCCTTTGAGTAGCCATGGATCAAAGAATGTATGAATCAGTTGTGCTAGCGCCTCAGGGGCACAAACCACGAAGATACTGCAAACTGAGTCCTGGCTGTGCGCCTTCTGCGTCTGTGTACCGCCAATTAACACACCCCTACTACGCAACACTGCTGTACGCTCGCAAATAACGACGTGCTCATAACGCCACGGTGGGCAGAGCATTCTCAATGTGCATGGCGCCTTGCGGCCCAGTATACGCAATTATTCCGCACGCGCGCACGCTGGCCAGGTAGTGGCCTAATAGTAGTTGCGAGGGCCGCGAAGAGGCGGCGGCGCGGGGCCGCGAGCGGGGCCTTGCCGCGCGGGTGCCATCGGGCCCATATACGGCTGGCCCGGAGGCGGCTGGCGCGGCTGATAGCTGTAATGAGGCTGCTGGTAGCTGCCGCTGGGGTGCGCACGCTTGCGGGAGTACGAGTCGGTCGGGCCGGGCTTCGCGAGGGGAGAGGAGCCGTAGGCGTCCTTCACGTCGATGTGCGACTGCTTGAACTCCTTGTCGTTGAGGACCTGGAGCTTGTTGTCGCCCTCAGCGGGCTCGTGCACCTTGTGCAGCTGGCGCTCGGTGTAACGGCAGAAAACTGCCAGGTGGTGCTGCTGCACCTTGCAGCCAGCCAGCGTGGCCGCGTACACGGCCTTGGCGTAGCGCTCTAGCTTATCGGTCTCAGCAACGAGCGGGGCCAGGCCCGGGATCTGCTGGCCGAGCGCCCGCACCGGCCCGGCGATGCTGGTCGCCAGCTGCAGGAACGGCGTGATCACTTCGACCGCGTCGCTGAATTCGTCGCTGGACTTTGAGCTCTTGGCGGGCAGTAGCGCCTGAGCGTCGGTCGCGCCGCGGGTCAGGTTGCCCTGCAGGATGGCTGGGTCCACCTCAAACACGACGGGCAGGGGCTGCCCAGGCTGTTGCTGCTGCTGCTGCTGCTGCTGCTGGGGGATCTGCTGCTGAATCTGCTGCTGCTGCTGATCACCAGCCAGCTGCTGCTGGGGGATCAGGGCGTTCGGGTCGGCCATGATGGCTCGGCGCGAGAGTTACTCGGCGACTCCGAACGCTGCTACGTATTGGATAGGTCTCTGCGTAAAGCAGAGGATGAGGAAGTATTTACGGCGGATTTACACACTTTACTTAACTTTACTTTACTTTACCTAGCTTTACTTGCTTCCTATTTCTGCTATCCTTTTCTCTTGCTCGCAAACAACATCTTACGTCGACTTTCTTTTCGGGGTCCTTTATTCCCTGTGTAGCATTCCAATTGCTTTTATTAGCTATACGATGCTTTATTAAATAGGTCGGAGCCTCTATCGCGCGAGTTGTTTGTGGGTCGCGCGGTGCCAGTTGCTACACCCCTTCGCCTTCGGCGCTCGTTTTGGTGCCTGGGTATCTAAAATGGGCTAAATGAATACTACGCTTTCTATTTCTGGCGTCAGTCCTCGGTCGGCGTGATGTCGGTGACATCCTGCTTGTCGGCATTTTAACATCTTGGCGCGCGCGGCGTCTCGTCAGCCCAGCGTAGGTTTATAATCTACTGCTGGGTAAGGAAGCTATTTTCAGCAGGGCGTACTGGGCTATCGTGCCCTTCCACGGGGTGCCGTTTTGCACTTGGGCGGTTTTGGGTGGGCTGCTGGAGCCTGGTCCTCTCCCCCTGCCCTGCTGCGCCTCGTGCTTCCTGCTGCCGCGGCCTACAGGGCTGCTGGCGTGCTGGTTGCTGTGAGTCATGCAGGTTAGGGGCCGCCAAGGTGGTTGCCCTGGGGTCAGCAGTGGAGGCCTCGTGACAGGCCTTCCCAGGGCACCACCAGCAGTCAGCAGGGTGCAGCCACGGGGTTTTGTCCGTGGGCAGCTCCCTATCGTGCAGTCCGCAGCCCAGGGGATGCCCGCAGCACCGGACGCCGCTGGTCTCACACGCCCCAGCGTGGCTGTGGACAGCGTCAGCCTTCACCAGGCATGGTGGCGGCTCCAGGCGTCGCCTGCTGTACAGCGGCTGACCATGCGGCCCAGTGGCCGCCGCCTGATTTCTTACCCAGTTCTCCTGCTGGGCCAAGCCACTGGCCTGTCAGATGAGGAGCTCACGTCAGCCAGCCTCCGGGAGCTTGCAGGTGCTGCTGTGTCTGTGGTGGCTTCCAAACTCCAGGCGAGCCAGCAGGGCAAACTGCTGCAGGGCCACACCCTGCAGCATATGAATCAGCCATCCCGGGCGTACGTTGGGCTGACATATGATCCTGGGGCTACCAGCGCCTCCAAGGCGGCGTTCTCAGCGGAGCTCTTGCGTGCGTCACCGCTGGCAGTGCCCTTCCAGGGGCAGAGCGTCTACGTGCCGGTGGACATGCTACCGGTCATCCCTGGTGACTACACTGTCACCGTCCGGATGGTGGGTGGGCCAGGGTGGGCTGCAGTCGTAGGCCGCACAGAGGTGCTGCTGAATGCCGCAGGTATCGCCACTACCTCCGACCCCAATGACCTCAGCAGCGCGTGTGTGGTTTCGGAGCACCTGGCGCGCTTGGTGGGGCCTAAGGGCCAGCCCCTGGCGCCTACTGGCACTACCAACCACGTCATTGCCTGCGTGCGTGGACCGGCCGGCGATGAGCAGCTGGCGGCTCTCCATGGGGCTCGTGTGGAGCTCCCAGGTGAGGAGGCCATGTTGGTGGAGGTCCGGGGCGCCGCTGCTGGGGGAGGCATGCAGCGGGCTCCAGCCGGCCCAGCACCAGCCACGACAGGGGGCGGGGGGCCCACCACTGCTGCTGGCAGCACGGGGCAGGTGCAGCAGGCGGCACCTGACGTGGAGATGCAGGAGGCGGCGGCACCGGCTGCCCCTCCACTGCAGCAGGCTGGGGGGACCACAGCCAACCGTGCTGCTGCAGCCGCTTTGCGTGGTCAGCTGTCACGGCGACGAGGTGGGGCCTTGGGTGGGGGCCAGTCTCAGTCACCGACTACCACTCAGGCTGCCACCGGCGCTTCTGGCAGCATCGAGGGGGTCATTCAGTCCCATGTGGCCTGGCAGGAGCGTCGGCGGCTGGCGCAGCAGCAGCAGCAGCAGCAGCAACAGCAGCAACAGCAGCCACCGCCGCCACAGCAGCTGCAGCAGCAACAGCAGCCGTCACCACTGCCACCACCGTCACCGCCAACGCCACTGCAGCAGCGGCCGCAACTGCCATCTCCGCCATCACAGCAGCAGCGGCCGCTACCGTCGTCGCCGCCGCCACAGCAGCAGCAGCAGCAGCAGCAACAGCTGAGGCAGCCGCACCAGCTGCACCAGCAGCAGCAGCAGCTACCGGTGTCGGTGCCGCAGGAGTCAAAGCGGGGGGCCTCAGCAGGGCCGCAGCGGCAGCACGTGCAGCGGCCAGCCTCCCTGGCGGGTGGGGCCCTTGCTCCGGTAGCTGGGCTGGGGAGTAGCGCTTCTCAGCTGCCCCTGGCCCAGCCCGCCGTGATGTCACCTCCCACTGGTGGGGCCGCGTCAACTGCTGGAGGGGATAGCGTTTCGGACTATGGGGCCGTGTGCTTGCCTGAGGACTCCTGCAGTGCGATTGGTGCTGACCTTGTTGCCTCTCAGAATCGCGCTGTGGAAGTGCAGGGGCACGAGCTGGCGGCGTGTGGTGGCGCTCGACTTGGGAGGCGCCTCCTGCAGCACCTGCGGGACCTGGGGCCCGGCACTTCTGGCCTGCCTGTCTGCCTTGTGCCTGCAGGCCGCACCGCAGTCATGCTCCAGCTCCAAGACGAGCTTCCAAACTGGGCACGCCTGCTCTCTGGTCAGCGGGCGGGAGCGCCCCTACCGGACGAGGTAGCGCAGCAGCTGCAGGACACAGCAGAACTCGTGCAAGCAGCCTACACGCGCTGGACACTTCAGCGGCGCACCCTGCGGCAGTCTCAGCGCGGGCGCGTGGAGCCCAGCACCACCCTCAACGGCACGAGCCGACCGGGCCGCCCTCGGCGCAGCGCTAGCAAGGGCAGCTGCATGAGTGTGGACAGCATTCCAAGCAGCGTTGGTGGCGCCAGTGCCAACACCGCCGACATGAGCGTCAGCAGCGGCGGCACTCTCCCTGTGCCGCTGAATCGTGGCCGGGGCCGCTCTGGCCGCAACCGTCACAACCGCCACCGCCACGGCTCAGCCGCGGCCGGCGGGGGCCAGTAATGCGACCACGAGGAGCAGCGGCGACCCTTCGGCTGGTGACAGTCAATGTCAATGGCCTGGGATCGCCGCTCAAGGCGCGGGCGCTGTGGTCTTACCTGCAACAAGTGGGTGCTGACTTTACGCTCCTGCAGGAGACTCATGCGGTGGACACCACAGCACTGGAGTCTTGCCTTCGCGCCGGTCGGGGACCCTGCCTCCAGTGGCGCTACTGCCTGGCGGCCAGCCCGGCGGTGTCGCCCCAATCGTGTGGGGCGGCCATCCTGGCGCGCACAAGGCTGGGCCTACCCGGCTGCGTCCCTCAAGCACCCTCGGCGGATGCTGCTGGCCGTGTGGTATGTTGGGACTGGGATATGGGCCATGTGCGGGTGCGTTTTGTCTGTGTCTACGCGCCCACCGAAGTTGCGGCCAAGCCTGCCTTTTTTGCGGGTCTGCAGTCACACCTGGCGACGGATAGGGTTCTGGTCGTCGGGGGGGACTGGAACTGCATTACGGACGCCAGCCAAGAGGCTGCCCCCAGCCACTCTAGAGCTGCAGGCGGCTCCCAACTCGCCAGCCTGCTGGCCCAGCACAACCTGGTGGATCCCTGGTCTAGCAAGCGGGCTGGCGCCAAGGGCTACACGCACCCTGCTACTCCCAAGCCTGCCTCTGCGGCACGCCTGGATCGGTGGTATGTCAGTGCTGCTGCCTTGCCGTGGGTCTGCGACATAGCTCGTACGTATGGGGCGCCAGGGGATCACAACGGGGTGCTGCTCACGCTGTCCCTGCCGGACCTGCCGTGTGCTCACCGGGAGCAGTGGCGCTTCCCCACCTACCTGCTGTTCCACCCCAGCCTCCGCCAGGAGCTTACACAGCGCCTGGAGGCGCATGTTGCTGCTCAGCCCATGCCCCCTGCAGGCAGCAGCGTGTGCACACAGCAATGGGAGGCGGACAAGGGCTTCCTGCGGGAGGTCGCCACAGAGCTTCACCGCCAGCACTCTCGGCGGACACACGATGCTCTTCACGATGTGATCCTTACTGCCGAAGTCGCTGCGGCCTTGGCGGATCAGCCGGGTGCTCCGGCTGGGCAGCGCCAGGCTGCAGCCGCCGCCAACTTGGCAGTGCGGGAGGTGCAGGACGCCGCAGCAGCTGCCAGCCACAACGCCCGCTCGGCACTGATGGAGGAGCATGGTGAGCGGGGCACACGCTGGTTCCATCGGCTGGCGGAGGAGCCAGCCTCGGGAGCCCAGGAGCCCATCACGCACCTGAAGGTGCCGGGGCAGTCGGAGCCAGTGGCGCTCACTGGCCCTGGCACGCGCAGCACCATCTCGGCTGCGGCCACGGCCATGTACAGCAGTGCTAGCCCCACCGGCCTCTTCCGCGTGGAGCCCGTCTGCCAGGCGTCACAACAGCAGCTGTTGGCGGCCGTTCAGCAGAAGGTGCCACTGGACCTTCAGGCGGCTGCGGAGGGGCCTGATGACGGCGCTCTCAGCCCTCTGGAGCTGTTTGCGGCGCTGGGCAGCTCTGCCAACGGTAAAGCCCCGGGCTCGGACGGTTTGCCGTATGAGGTGTACAAGGTGTTCTGGGCGCTGCTGGGTCCGCGCTTGTGCGCCGCTGCCGCCGCCGCCTTTGCCGCTGCTGCAGGCGCAACGGATGGTGCTGAAATGGCGGCAGTGCTGCCGTCTTCGTGGCGGGAGGGCATCATCACCCTCATCTACAAGGGCAAAAGCCTGGACCGCGCGGAGCTGCCGTCCTACCGCCCCATCACGCTGCTCAACTGCGACTTCAAGGTGGTGTCCAAGGCCATCAGTAGCCGCCTGCAGCCGGCCCTGGACGCCGTGGTCGACCCGCTGCAGACGGCGTTCATCACCGGACGCTGGATAGGAGACAACGCGCTCTACCACCAAGGCCTCATTGAGTGGCTGCGCCTGGACGTGGATGCTGGTGGCGCGCCCCGTCAGGGTGGTGCGTTGTACTTTTTAGACATCGAGAAAGCCTATGACAGGGTGCACAGGCAGTGGCTGTATGCGGCCGTGGAGGGGCTGGGGCTGGGGCCGCGGATGCTGCGCTGGATCCGCTTGCTCACCGCTGATAGCTCCGCCCGTGTCTGTGTGAATGGCGTTTTTTTTTTTTTGAGGATTCATCCTTACGTGCTGTCTGACGCCTTTCCAGTGCACAACGGCCTGCCGCAGGGCAGCACGCTCTCACCTCCCCTTTGGGTGATCCAACTGCAGCCCCTCACAGCCTATCTGCGCCGCCAGGTCGAGATCGGGGCGCTCCGCACCCCCCTCCTCCCCAACGGCGAGCCAGCTCCACCTGCTGGCCACCATGCTGATGACACGGCACTCACCGTGCGCGACCCAGCCGTGGATGGACCGGTGGCGATGGCGGCCGTGGAGCTCTTCTGCCGCGCCTCTAACGCCCGTGTCCACCCCGCCAAGAGCAAGGCGATTGGCCTGGGCCAGCTGGCTCATCTGACGGGGCCCTGCCCGCACACAGGGGTGCCCTTCACACAGGATGCCGTCATTCATCTGGGCGTGCCACTCTCGTGGGCGTCGGAGGCCGCGGCCAAGACCCTGTACGACAAGCGTGCCAAGGGGATGAGCCACGTGGCACGCTTGTGGGCTGCCCTGTCCCTCACCCTGGTTGGCCGTGTCCACATTGCCAAGCAGGTGCTGGCGGCAAAGCTCTTACTTTACTTTACTTTACTTTACTTTACTTTACTTTACTCTCCTCCTTTGCTATTCTCGCGTTCTGCTTTCCTCCCCTGCAACAGTTACACAGTCACTGTCGTTTTCTGGACGCGGTTCGACTTGCTTCCTGCTGTTTTAGGCTTCTTAAGACCTACGATTAATTGGGAAGCACTCAGCGCTTGTGGGTGCGCTCCTTTTTTCGTCAGTCAACGTTGCAGCAGTAGCGCGGCGCTTTCTCTCCCGCGCCTTTTCGCCTACGCCGGCTTGATATTTGGTGGTCGACTTCAATATGGATTAGGATTCTGGCGGCTCCGGTGCGTCACCGTGGAGTTGGCGACATTTCGCTCGTCGGCATCCTCAACACCTCGGCGAGCAGCGTGCTTCAACAGCTTGGAGCCGGTGGCATATCGACCTCTCTGGTTGGTTCTTTGCGCGGGTCTCGGCGCGTGTAGCCTGGCGCGTTGGGTGCAGTGGTCGCGGGTGCCCTTCCGCCCTTTCTGGGAGCTTCCCACAGCTGGTTTTGGGGGGCAGCACGCCTTTGTGTCCTTGTTGCCTGGGGCCCCGCCCTTGCCCTGCTCCACCATGCGGCCTTGCTTTGCTGCCCTGTGAGTGGTGCTCTCGGGTAGCTATGCTGTCTTTGGGGGATCCTGGCCGGTTCAGGCCGGTGTCTCAGCGCAGCACCCGCGTGCCGTCAGCAGGCATGCAGGCAGCTTCACCAGCCGAGCCATGGGCCCCGGGGGCAGGGCAGCCACCTGGGCCACCCGCCGCCGTGGGCGCCTCCAGTCTGGGTACCGCTGCCAGCTTTGACAGCACATGGCTCCACCGTGCTTGGTGGCAGCTGCGCCAGGCGCCGGGGGTGCAGGGGCTGACACCGCGGGCCCAGGGCCGTGGCCTGCCCACCAGCCCCATTCTCCTAGTGGGTCAAGCAGAAGGGTTGCCAGCGGGAGTGCAGCTCACGGCAGCGTCGGTCAGGGGGCTCACAGGGGACGCTATGCGGGTGCTGGAGTCTCAGCTCCCGGCGCATCAGCAGCAAGGCCGCCTCTTGCAGGGCCACTCTCTGCACAGCGTGGGGCAGCCATCCCGGTGTTATGCGGAGGTGACGTTTGTCCCTGGGGCGGACAGCACCACCGTTGCCAGCTTTACAGCTTGCCTGCTGCGCAACTCGCCCCTGAAGGTGCCATACCTGGGCCAGACTGTCCATGTGCATGCAGATGTGCGGCCAGTCATTCCAGGCACCTACACGGTAGCTGTCAAGATGATTGGCGGGCCCGGCTGGGCCGCTGTTGTGGGGCGCACGGAGGCCGTCCTGCATGCGGCGGGCTACACCACCACGTCCGACCCAGACGACCTCAGCGGTGTCTACGTGGTGTCCGAGCGCTTGGCGCAGATGGTGGGCCCGAAGGGGCAGCCTCTTGCACCTGCTGGTACGGGCATCACCAACCATGTCATTGCCTGTCTGCGGGGCACAGCCAATGACCCGCTGCTTGCTAAGCTGCATGGCGCCCGTTTTGAGCTGCAAGGCGAGGAGCCCATGCTGGTGGACGTCTGCAGCAGCAAGGCGGCTGAACTCCTCCTGGAGGCAGCGGCGGCGGCCGGTGTTGCTGCCCCACAGGGGGCTGCGGCGGGGGCCCTTGCCCCAGGCAGGGTCCCCACCGCCGCGGGCGGCCTGGGCCGTTCTCCCTCAGTGGCAGGGGTGCCGCTAGCGGCCGCGGCCGCTGCTGCGCAGGGGCTGGGTGCCGCCGGAACCGACGTTGAGATGCAGGAGGCGGGCGGCTTGGGCGGTGTCGCAGGAGCCGCCACTGGTGCAGCGTCCGGGCCGGGAATGGGCAGCCGCACTCCGGCTGTGGTGCTGCCCGCGGCGTCAGCAGCCGCCGCTGGCGTGCCGCTGGGTAGCGCCTCGTCGCCAGTGCAGCCCCAAGCGGGCGTCAAACGGGCGGCGGAGGCCACGCCGCAGGCGGCTGCTTCACGGCAGCCACGTCCTCTGCAGGCGATTCGGGGGGGAGGGGGGGAGGGCTCTCAGCCGCCAGCGGGTTCACGGGGGCCGGACGGCTCAGCCCCTGACGTCGTGATGCAGGACGCCACGCGCACTAGTCGGCGTGCCCGTCGGCAAGCTGGGGGCCAGCAGCAGCAGCAGCAGCCCGCCACTGTGCGGAGGCAGGGCAGCTCGGCGTCTGACATGGATGTGGAGGGCGCCGCCGGGCCTGCCAGCAGTGCCGACCGCGGGCAGGTGGGTGGGCTGCAGCAGCCCACCGGTGCTGCCCCGCCCGCTCCTCGGTTTGATGACCGGGCTGCTGCAGCGGCGGCGCGGGAGCAGGCGGACGCCATGCAGCAGTACCTGGCGCGGAAGGCGGTGCTGGAGCAGCAGCAACGGCAGCGGGTGCAAGAGCTGGCGCAGCAGGCGGCGCAACCATCTCGGGTGCTGGCCGGTAATACGTTCCAGCCCCTGGCGGGTCTGGGTGGCGCGCTCCCGGATGGGGTTGGGGTGCCCGTGGACCAGCCACGCCCTCGGCGGCGGCAGAGCCCGCCTCAGCCACCACCGCCGGCGGGGTTGACGCCGCCCAAGTCCAAGTCCAAGGGGCAGCTGGCGGTGGCGCACCTGCAGCAGCAGCCGGCGCCGCCAGGACCACCGCCGCCACTGCTGGAACCGGCGGCTGGCCGCCGGCCTGGGCCACGGCGGCTGGGTGGCGCGGCAGCGGACCCGCCGATGCCGGTGCAGCGGCCAGCGCCGCGGCCCCCGCCGCGCGCTGGCGTCGCTGGCGTGGTCCCGGCAGGGGCCTTGCCCGCTGTCGCGCCGCCGCCAATGCCGACAGTGTCGCCTCCGCCTCCACCTTGCCTGCCGGCCGGGCGTACCAGTGGTATGGCTGGGGCATCGGGTGGGGGGCCGCCTGCTGGGGTGCCCACGGCCGTTGGTGGGAGCGGGGGCTTGGGCCCGGGCAGTGAGGCCGAGTACGGGGCGGTGCGCCTGTCCGCTGCCGTCTGCACTGCCATAGGCTCTGACCTTGTTGCCTACCAAGGGCGCCGTACCGCCGTGCAGCCACATGAGCGGCAGGCGCTTGGTAGCCGCGTGCTGGGTGACCGCCTCCTGCAATGCCTCTGGGAGCTGGGGGCCCCCGCAGGGGACCTGTCGCTTTGCCGTGTGCCTGCAGGTCGCAAGGCAGTCTTGGCGCAGCTTGCGGACGACCTCACCCACTGGTGGAGCCTGTACTCTGACCAGCCAGCAAGCACCCCCCCTACCCCATGATGTGGTGCAGCAGGTGCAGTACGTCGCGCAGCTCGTGCAGGACGCCTACGTGGTGTCAATGAGCCAGCCGCGCCGCCTGCGGCCGCCCCCGCCTGGGCCTGTGGCGCCCGGCGTGACCGGCGGCGGGCCGGACCCCTTCCTGCACCGCCCACGCAGCCCCAGCGCGTCCAGTCGCATGAGCCTTGACAGCCGCCCGCGGAGTGTTGGCGGCGCCAGCGCAGGTGCTGCCGCCATGAGCATCAGCAGCGACGGCGCCCCCCCGGCCCGGCGTGGCCGCGGAGGCCGCCGACGCACCAACAACCGCCAACGACACCGCCAACGCCCCGGCGCCGCCGCGGCCGGCGGTGGCTTGTAATGCGGCCGCCGGTGGGGGCGGCGAGCCTCAGGCTCCTGACACTTAATGTCAATGGCCTGGGCTCGGTGCCCAAGGCGCAGGCACTGGTGTCGCACCTGCGCCAGACGCAAGCAGATGTTGTGCTGCTGCAGGAGACCCACACTACGGATACACAGGTGCTGGAGTCCTGCCTCCGTGCCGCGCAGGGGCCGTGCCTCCCGTGGCGCCACCGCCTGTCAGCCAGCCCCGCAGTGTCGCCCCACTCGTGTGGAGCTGCCATCCTGGCGCGAACTCAGCTGTCGCTGCCAGGCTGCGTCCTACACTCCCCCTCCGCGGATGCTGCGGGCCGTGTGGTATGTTGGGATTGGGATGTGGGCCACCTGCGCCTGCGCCTGGTCTGTGTGTACGCACCTACGAATGGGGCGGACAAGGCTGCTTTCTTTGCGGGGCTGCAGTCGCACCTGGCCACAGACCGGGCGCTTGTTGTGGGTGGGGACTGGAACTGTGTCACTGATGCTAGCCAGGAGGCGGCCCCCAGCCCGTCGCGTGCTGTAGGTGGGCCGCAGCTCTCCAGCTTGCTGGCTCAGTTCAACCTGGTGGACCCCTGGGCGAGCAAGCGGGGCAGCGCCAAGGGCTACACGCATCCGGCCACGCCCAAGCCGGCCACACCTGCCCGCCTGGATCGGTGGTATGTCAGTGCTGCCGCCTTGCCGTGGGTGTCTGATGTCGCGCGCACGTTTGGCGCGCCGGGAGATCACCACGGGGTGCTGCTCACGCTGTCCCTGCCGGACTTGCCGAGTGCGCACCGGGAGCAGTGGCGCTTCCCCACCTACCTGCTGTTTCACCCTGTGCTGTGTGCGGAGCTGAAGCAGCGCCTGGAAGCGCACGTTGCCGCTCATCCCGCCACCAGTGCAGGTGCTGACGCAACCGTGATGTGGGAGGCGGACAAGGGATTCTTGCGTGAGGCCGCCACCGACATCCATCGCCGGCATGCTCGGCAGGCACGGGATGGGCTTCATGACGTTGTGCTGGCTGCCGACCTGGCCGCCACCTTGGCAGACCAGCCCGGCGCCAGTGCGGCGCAGCGTCAAGCCGCGGCCATGGCCAACCTGGCGGTGCGTGAACAACAGGCGGCCTCCGCGGCCGCCAGCCACAATGCCCGGGCCGCCCTGATGGAGGAGCATGGGGAGCGCGGCACCAGCTGGTTCCATCGGCAGGCTGACGAGCCCACTGCCGGCGCTCAGGAGCCCATCACGCACCTGAAGGTGCCGGGACAGCCGGCGCCTGTGGCGCTCACGGGGCCCAACACACGGAGCACCATCTCTGCCGCAGCCACGGCCATGTACAGCAGCACCAGCGCCACCGGCCTCTTCCGTGTGCAACCCGTCTGCTCTGACGCGCAGCAGCAGCTCCTGGCCGCCATTGACCGCAAGGTTCCCGCAGACCTGCAGGCTGCCGCGGAGGGAGCTGATGACGATGACAGCGCCCTCAGTGCTACCGAACTCATGGCAGCGCTGGCCAGCTCCGCCAACGGTAAAGCGCCTGGGTCGGACGGGGTGCCGTACGAGGTGTACAAGGTGTTCTGGGCGCTGCTGGGTCCGCGCTTGTGCGCCGCTGCCGCCGCCGCCTTTGCCGCTGCTGCAGACGCCCAAGATGGGGGCGAGATGGCGGCGGTGCTGCCGACGTCCTGGCGCGAGGGCATCATCACCCTCATCTACAAGGGCAAAAGCCTGGACCGCACCGAGCTGGCATCCTACCGGCCCATCACGCTGCTCAACTGCGACTTCAAGATGGTGTCCAAGGCCATCAGCAACCGCCTGCAGCCCGCACTGGATGCCGTTGTGGACGAGCTGCAGACTGCGTTCATCACCGGCCGCTGGATTGGCGACAACGCGCTGTACCACCAAGCCCTCATCGAGTGGATGCGCCTGGACGTGGACGCTGACGGCGCGCCGCGCCAGGGTGGTGCGCTGTACTTCCTGGACATTGAGAAGGCGTATGACCGGGTGCATCGCCAGTGGCTGTATGCGTCTGCGGAGGGCCTGGGGTTTGGGCCACGCATGCTGCGCTGGATCCGCTTGCTGACTGCTAACGGCTCTGCCCGCGTGTGTGTGAACGGCATGCTCTCAGACCCCTTCCCAGTGCTGAACGGCTTGCCGCAGGGCAGCACAGCGTCACCGCCGCTGTGGGTCATCCAGCTGCAGCCGCTGACGTCCTACCTGCGGCGGCAGGTGGAGCAAGGCGCGCTTCACACGCCCCTCCTTCCTGACGGCACGCCGGCGCCGCCCGCCGGCCACCATGCCGATGACACGACGCTTACGGCGCGCGACCCCGCTGTGGATGGGCCTAAGCTGATGGCGGCGGTGCAGCTGTTCTGCCGTGCTTCCAACGCCCGCGTTCACCCAGCCAAGAGCCGGGCCATTGGCCTGGGCAGGTTTGCGCATCTCACGGGCACGTGTCCGCACACGGGGGTGCCATTTGTCACGGACGCCGTCACGCATCTGGGTGTGCCGCTGTCTTGGGACTCTGAGGGCGCTGCCGTGGCCCTGTACGACAAACGCTCCCGCAGCATGGCCTACGTGGCGCGCCTGTGGGCAGCTCTGTCGCTCACCCTCGTTGGCCGTGTGCACATTGCGAAGCAGGTGCTGGCCGCGAAGCTCGCCTACCACTTCAGCTTCCTCAACCCGGCGCCAGCACAGCTGAAGGAGCTGACGGATGTCGTCGACCGGTTTGCAGCACGCTCCCTGCATGCTGAGGATGCTAGCCTGGTGTCTCATGGGAACCCGCTGCTCTTGCCTAAGAGGGAGGTTGCCTGCCTGCCGCGCAAGGATGGGGGTGTCAACCACGTCGACTTGCCTGCGTTCCTTGCTGCCCTGCAAGCTAAAATGCTCGCCTTGCTAGCCCAGCCAGGCCGGCAGCCCTGGAAGGTGCTCACCCGGGCGCTGCTCAACCACGTGCGTCCAGACGCCGCTCCCAACTGGGCGTGGGTCTATAGCGACGCGCTGGCGCCGGAGGCCCTGCCTGCCCGGCTGGCGGCCGCCATTGGGCACCTGCGGCGCGCGGGTGTGGAGCTGCGTCCGGCGCCGCCAGCCACGCAGCCGCCGGCAGGCCCACCACAGTGGCGGGTTAGCCAGGACCAGCTGTGGGTGGCTAGCGCTACCGGCGCTGTGTCCTACGTCCACTACACCGGGCGCCTCTTGCAGCCCGGGCCGGGCGTGACACCGCCCGCTATTGACCCGGCGTGGCAGCCCGCCTGTGTGCTGCAGCACCGCAAGCCGCGGCACCTGTGGACCTTTGACGAGCGGGCGGCTTATGATGCAGCGGCGCCAGGGGAGCGGGCGGGGGCGTGGCCTCGGGCGCCGTACTTCCTGGCGCCGGAGGCTGGGGTAGTGGCGCACCCGGAGCACTATCGGGTGGCGGGCATCAGCCTGGCGGACTACACCGTGCGTGAGGTGCGGCGGGCCATCACCAGGGCCAACCCCGCAGCGCCACCTGCCCCCGTGCGCCCGGCAGCCATGCCGAGCCCAGCAGCAGTAGCAGCAGCAGCCGCACAGCCAAGTGGCTCGGCCAGCCCGCCGACAGCTACATCACGGCTGGCTGAGAAGGAAGCGGAGTGGCAGCGTGCAGCTACCCAGCTGGCGGCGTCACAGGCACAGCGCTTCCGCACCAACCCGGTGGCCCTGGACCCCTGGCTTCACCGCACCTCAGCTGCTGCCGGACAGCAGAGCACGCCGGCGCGCGAGCTACGGTCGTACGCGTCACCCACCCAGCCGTCGGGTGAGGGGCCGCGGCGTTCAGCGCGGTTGCAGGAGCAGGCGGCGGGCGGCGCAGGGCCTAGCGTCGGGCAGGCCACGGCGGCGGCGGCAGCCGCAGCTGCCGTTGAGGGAAACCCTCGGCCGCCGCCCCCAGATGGGGCGCTGCTGCGCGGCTCGTGGCAGCGCTTGTGGGACAGCCACGCCACTCGAGCCGCAAAGGTGCTGGTATACCGGCTGCAACATGCTTACCTGCCCTGCGGGTTGTACCGGGCAGGCAAGGGCATTCGGCCACGGGTGGCCACGGGGCGCGGGGGGTTGGGGCCGCACTGCCCTCACCCCGCCTGCGGGCCGCCTGGCCCGCAGGCGTGGGCCAGCCTGACGCACGTGTTCCTGGAGTGCCCGGCTTATGTGCAGGCACGGGCGTGGCTGCAGCAGCTGTGGGCCTGCGTGGCGCCCCAGGCGGCGCCGCCGCCGGTGACGGACGCGGCCTTCATGCTTGGGGACCACATGGGCGCGTGGGCCTCCAGCCCGCGCGGCGCGGGCGCGCTGCTGTGGAGCACACTGCGGGCCACGTTCCTTTTTTTTTTTTTTAAATCATCCTTACAAGGTTGCGGTGGTAGACGCACTACCACCCTACTGCTGGGTATTGAACCCGAGTCAGCCTGGATCATATCACAGAACCTCGATAGGGCCAGAAGAGAAGAGAAGAGAAGTTTGTTCCACCACACATCCACTGGAGATCTCAACAGCTAGGCGCCACCTCACACCTACCGGAGTACTCAACAGCTAGATGACAACCACAACCAACAACCATCTAGTGCTCTCAGTTGACAGGCCCACAGATCCACTTGATAAGTCTAGAGTTCTCCAGATGACAGGCCCAGAGCTCCACTTGAATCTTGAATCTTGAACTTGAACTTGAAAGCTCCAGTCTTGTACCCCTGAGACTCCCTGAACACAGGGGGGGTCTACACGCCACGTCTGGCATGGATGGGTTTTGGTAAACCAGGACCCTTCCTGGTGGGGTGACCGGGATTCGAACCCGGGTCTCTCAGCCTAACGAAATCGGCTGAGTGTCTTAACCAACTAGACGACCCCCCCTGTACGCCCTCTGGTGTGCGTACTGGTCCCGTGAGCCGGCCAAGCAGACGTCCGAGCACGTGGTTCGCGAGGTGGTCAGCGAGCTGCGCAGGGTCATGCAGCTGCGTTTCACTGCCGCCACGCTAACCCCTGACACCCTGTCGGCTCTGCCCACCCAGCTTCTCACTGCACAGCTGAAGGCGGCCAAGTTGGAGAGCTTTGTGGCTATCTGGACGGCGGGTGGCGCCCTCTGTGAAGTGGAGGATACGGAGGGTGGGTCGCCGCAGCTGCGCATCCGGCTGACGCTTGCATCGCCCGTGCAGGCACCCTAGTTTCTGTGGGCGGCGGTTTTCAAGGCGATGGCGTGGCTTGCCTCCGCTGTGTAACATATAACTGGGTGGCGCTGCAGCGCCGTCCTTCCTCAGCCTTCGTGGACTTCTTACAGCGGGCTGGGCCCTGCTATATAATGAGTTTGCTATGTCAGCGCCACATCTGGCCCGCTATGCTTCTGCATCTGTGTGTGCTTCTTTGCTTCTGATGGGGTGTTGCTTAAGCAACCGACTTGCGGGGGTGGGGTGGGTTTGGGCGGGAAAAAAAGCGTCCTGCTGTCTGTTGTGAGCGTACCGTGGGTGCGTTTGTGTTTGAAGTGTGGAGGTGCGTCTCTGCCGGTGGTGCTTGCCTTCGGGCTTTTGGTGTAGCGGTTGCTTGGCTTAGGTCTAGCGGTGTTTGTGGAAACCCCTACCGGGGGGGCGGGGGGGGCCAGCCTCCTGCTCTGTCTGCCGGGTCGGGGTGGGGTGGGTGGGTGTGGGACGGGGTGGCGGTAGGTGATTTGGTTCAGGTGGTTTGGTTTTTCAGGTGGTTTGTCTCAGACTTCTTCTCTTCTCTTCTTGCCCTGTCGGGATTCTGGTCTCCAAGACCAGGCTGCTTCGGGTCTCTTTGCCCAGCGGTTGGGAGGCAGTGCGTCTGCTTCCGTTCAATCCTGTAAGGATGAATCCTCAAAAAAAAAAAAAAGCTTGCCTACCACTTCAGCTTCCTCAACCCGTCGCCAGCACAACTACAGGAGCTGACGGCCATCGTGGACCGGTTTGCTGCGCACTCCCTGCATGCAGAGGATGCTAGTTTATGGTCGCACGGGAGCGCTATCCTGCTGCCGAAGCGGGGGACTGCTTGCCTGCCGTACAAGGACGGGGGGGTGAACCACGTCGACCTGCCTGCGTTCTTGACTGCGCTGCAAGCTAAGATGCTGGCCCTGATTGCCCAGCCAGGTCGGCAGCCCTGGAAGACGCTCACCCGGGCTCTGCTTGACCACGTGCGGCCGGCGGTGGCTAGCAACTGGGCGTGGATCTATGGGGACACGCCGGTGCCGGAGGCACTGCCCGCCCGCCTGGCTGCCGCCGTGGGCCACCTGCGGCAGGCCGGTGTGGAGGCAGCAGCAGCCACCTGTCCTCGCCCAGCCGCCACATACCAACCCACCGGAGTGGCGCGTTAGCTTGGACCAGCTCTGGGTGGTTGACGCCGTGGGTGCCGTGTCCTACGTCCACTACAGCGGGCGGCTGATGCGGCCCAGCCCAGGTATGGCCCCCCCCAGCTGTTAGTGCGTTGTGGCCGCCTGCCTGCGTGCTGCCGACCCGCAAGCCACGGCATCTGTGGACTCTTGATGAGCGTGCAGCTTATGATGCGGCGGCTCCGCATGAACGGGGGGCTGCTTGGCCGCGGGTGCCGTCGTTCTTGGCGCCGGCAGCGGAGGTAGTGGCCCACCCTGAGCACTGTCGGGTGGCGGGGATCAGCCTGGCGGACTACACCGTGCGTGAGGTGCGGCGGGCCGTCACCAGGGCCAACCCCGCAGCACCACCTGCCCCCACGCGCCCGGCAGCCATGCCCAGCCCGGAAGCAGTCGCAGCAGCAGCCGCACAGCCAGGTGGCTCGGCCAGCCCGCCGGCAGCAACGTCACGGCTGGCTGAGAAGGAAGCGGAGTGGCAGCGCGCAGCTACCCAGCTGACGGCGTCTCAGGCGCAGCACTTCCGCAACAACCCGGTGGCCCTGGAGCCCTGGCTCCACCGCACTTCGGCTGCGGCACAGCAGCAGAACACGCCAGCCAGGGAACTGCAGGGGTACGGGTCTGCCTCCCAGCCGTCCAGCGAGGGGCAGCGGCGATCATCAAGGCTCCTGGCGCAGGCCGCAGCAGGAGCTGTAGCTACAGGGGCGGGGCCCAGCACTGGCCCGCCCGCGGCTGCCGCTGCGGGGGCCATCCCTGCCGTACCAACGCCAGCAACACCACCACCGGATGCGGGCGCGCTGCACCGCACGTGGCAGCGGCTGTGGGACAGCCACGCCAGTCGGGGAGCCAAGGTGCTGGTCTACCGGCTACAGCATGCCTACCTGCCGTGTGGTTTGTACAGGGTGGGCAAGGGCATCTTTCCACGGGCATCTGCTGCAGGGCGCCGGGGTCTGGGGGCCGTATTGCCCTTACCACGCCTGCGGGCCGCCTGGCCCGCGGGCGTGGGCAAGCCTGACGCACGTCTTCCTGGAGTGCCCCGCCTACACACAGGCGCGGACATGGCTGCAGCAGCTGTGGGCCCACATCGCGCCACAGGCGGTGCCTCCGCCTGTCTCCAATGCGGCCTTCATGCTGGGGGACGACATGGGCATCTGGGCTTCAAGCCCACAAGGGGCGGGCGCCCTGTTGTGGAGCACGTTGCGGGCCACGTTCCTGAACGCCATCTGGAGTGCGTACTGGTCTCGTGAGCCGGCCCAGCAGACGTCGGTGTACGTGGTCAGGGAGGTGATCACAGAGCTGCGAAGGGTCATGCAACTGCGGTTCACTGCTGCTACACACTTACACCGGAAACCCTGTCGGCTCTTCCCACTCAGCTGCTCACTGCGCAGTTGAAAGCCGCCAAGCTGGAGCGTTTTGTAGCTATCTGGTCGGCGAGTGGGGCCCTTTGTGAAGTGGATCAAGTGGACGGTGGGTCGCCGCAGCTGCGCCTGAAGCTGACGTTCTCATCACCTGTGCAGGCGCCCTAAGGTGGAGGCGGTACAGGGAGTTTTCAGGGGTGTAGGATTGGAGCTCTGGGCCCGCCAACTGGAGAGCTCTGGACAGTGTCAAGTTTATCAAGAGGAGCTCTGGGCCCGCCAACTGGAGAGCTCTGGCCAAGTTTCAAGTTTACCAAGAGGAGCTCTGGGCCTGGCAACTGGAGAGCTCTGTTGTCTGTCTTTGTTTGTTCTGCTGGGTAGGAGGGAGAGGGGTGCGCGTTGCTGCCACCTGTGGTGTTGTGCGGGTGCTGCCGCGTGGGGTGTAGAGCGGTTTTTAACCGCTTGGTTTGGAGCGGTGCGGTGTCTAGGTTTGCCCCTTTTAGCAGCCCTGCTGAGGGCTGAGGCGTGTGCAGGTCGTGGGTTCTGTGGCGGTTAGGGGGTAGCCGCGCGGCTTGCTGTGGCCGTGGTCGGGCTCGGCGTTTATGGGCAGTTGGGTAGGCTCTGAGGAGCCATAGGCACCTGCTGCCGCGCCGTTTAGGTGTTGGAGAGGCGGCGCCTGTGCGTGCGCGCCCTCAGGTTTTTTTTCTCTTTCTTTTTTCTTTCCTTTTCCTTTTGGCCCTGTCAGGGTTCTGGTCTTCGGGTCCAGGCTGTGTTGGGGCTACATGCCCAGCAGCAGGGGGGCAGTGCGTCTGCCTCCGTCCAACTCTGTAAGGAAGAAGTATAAAAAAAAAAAGAGTGCGCACCGGGAGCAGTGGCGCTTCCCCACCTACCTGCTGTTTCACCCTGTGCTGTGTGCGGAGCTGAAGCAGCGCCTGGAAGCGCACGTTGCCGCTCATCCCGCCACCAGTGCAGGTGCTGACGCAACCGTGCTGTGGGAGGCGGACAAGGGCTTTCTTGCGTGAGGCCGCCACCGACATCCATCGCCGGCACGCTCGGCAGGCACGGGATGGGCTTCATGACGTTGTGGCTGGCTGCCGACCTGGCCGCCACCTTGGCAGACCAGCCCGGCGCCAGTGCGGCGCAGCGTCAAGCCGCGGCCATGGCCAACCTGGCGGTGCGTGAACAACAGGCGGCCTCCGCGTCCGCCAGCCACAATGCCCGGGCCGCCCTGATGGAGGAACATGGGGAGCGCGGCACCAGCTGGTTCCATCGGCAGGCTGACGAGCCCACTGCCGGCGCTCAGGAGCCCATCACGCACCTGAAGGTGCCGGGACAGCCGGCGCCTGTGGCGCTCACGGGGGCCCAACACGCGAAGCACCATCTCTGCCGCAGCCACGGCCATGTACAGCAGCAACCAGCGCCCACCGGCCTCTTCCGTGTGCAACCCGTCTGCTCTGACGCGCAGCAAGCAGCTCCTGGCCGCCATTGACCGCAAGGTTCCCGCAGACCTGCAGGCTGCCGTGGAGGGAGCTGATGACGATGACGGCGCCCTCAGTGCTACCGAACTCATGGCAGCGCTGGCCAGCTCCGCCAACGGTAAAAGCGCCTGGGGTCGGACGGGGTGCCGTACGAGGTGTACAAGGTGTTCTGGGCGCTGCTGGGTCCGCGCTTGTGCGCCGCTTGCCGCCGCCGCCTTTGTTGCTGCTGCAGACGCCCAAGATGGGGGCGAGATGGCGGCAGTGCTGCCGACGTCCTGGCGCGAGGGCATTATCACCCTCATCTACAAGGGCAAAAGCCTGGACCGCACCGAGCTGGCATCCTACCGGCCCATCACGCTGCTCAACTGCGACTTCAAGATGGTGTCCAAGGCAATCAGCAACCGCCTGCAGCCCGCACTGGATGCCGTTGTGGACGAGCCTGCAGACTGCGTTCATCACCGGCCGCCTGGATTGGCGACAACGCGCTGTACCACCAAGCCCTCATCGAGTGGATGCGCCTGGACGTGGACGCTGGCGGCGCGCCGCGCCAGGGTGGTGCGCTGTACTTCCTGGACATTGAGAAGGCGTATGACCGGGTGCATCGCCAGTGGCTGTATGCGTCTGCGGAGGGCCTGGGGTTTGGGCCACGCATGCTGCGCTGGATCCGCTTGCTGACTGCTAACGGCTCTGCCCGCGTGTGTGTGAACGGCAATGCTCTCAGACCCTTCCCAGTGCTGAATGGCTTGCCGCAGGGCAGCACACGCGTCACCGCCGCTGTGGGTCATCCAGCTGCAACCGCTGACGTCCTACCTGCGGCGGCAGGTGGAGCAAGGCGCGCGCTTCACACGCCCCTCCTTCCTGACGGCACGCCGGCGCCGCCCGCCGGCCACCATGCCGATGACACGACGCTTACGGCGCGCGACCCCGCTGTGGATGGGCCTAAGCTGATGGCGGCGGTGCAGCTGTCTGCCGTGCTTCAACGCCCGCGTTCACCCAGCCAAGAGCCGGGCCATGGCCTGGCAGGTTGCGCATCTCACGGGCACGTGTCCACACCGGGGGTGCCTTTTGTCACGACGCCGTCACGCATCTGGGTGTGCCGCCACACGGGGTCAGACCCCCCCATCGAGACCCCCCAACTTCAAAGGCTTATAACTTTTGCTCTGCACGGTTGTTACCGACAACTAGAGTTAGTAGCGGCTTCCTTGCATCAAAAAAGCTCCACCTGCTGGCCACCATGCTGATGACACGGCACTCACCGTGCGCGACCCCAGCCGTGGATGGACCGGTGGCGATGGCTGGCCGTGGAGCTCTTCTGCCGCGCCTCTAACGCCCGTGTCCACCCCGCCAGAGCAGGCGATTGGCCTGGGCCATCTGGCTCATCTGACGGGGCCCTGCCCGCACACAGGGGTGCCCTTCACACAGGATGCCGTCATTCATCTGGGCGTGCCACTCTCGTGGGCGTCGGAGGCCGCGGCCAAGACCCTGTACGACAAGCGTGCCAAGGGATGAGCCACGTGGCACGCTTGTGGGCTGCCCTGTCCCTCACCCTGGTTGGCCGTGTCCACATTGCCAAGCAGGTGCTG